>JBBIGC010000039.1:9312132-9324437 GCA_037576955.1 Lepidarchus adonis
AATATAATATAATATAATATAATATAATATAATATAATATAATATAATATAATATAATATAATATAATATAATAATTCTTCAACTTTTAATACAGACAGACATTTATTTGAGCTATTATTCTCCTCACAGACGGAATGGTGATGGTATTTACGGCCACAAAATGTCAGCTTTTTCACATTTATTTTTTACAGAAGATAAAACATCACAACTAAAATCATCCCTCTGTCTGTTCGGTGGTGATACTTGTCTGTGATTGGCTGTTATTGTGGGAGTGGTTTAGCACCAAATGCAGCAATAAGTTTAAACAGAGCCACTTAATATCCGTTAATAACCCTCAGATATAGCAACAGAAATTATTAATTACACATGTTACACTCACGCTTCAGAAATCAGAGGTTTGTTTTAAACCGTTTCATACTTTTTAGGGAATAAATGAATAACCCTCAGATATAGCAACAGAAATTAGTAATTACACACGTTACACTCATATACACGCTTCAGACATCAGAGGTTTGTTTTAAACCGTTTCATACCTTTTAGGGAATAAATTCTGTTAAAACACAGAGGTAGAACGTGAAAGAGGCTTGTGTCCGTGAAAGTAGGGGTGGGTGGAGGGTGCTACTATTGGAGACCGGCGTCTATTTGTCGCGACATCTCTTTAAATTGGAAACGGGTGTCAATAACAGACGGGCTATTGTTAGAAGATATACGGTAAATAACACTTTTTGAAATATACATGCCTAAGCCCTATTGTGAAATCAGCAACTCTGATGGTATGTGCCTGTTCTGAAAGAACATTCATCTCATTCATCTCATCATTCAGTAATATATTAGCTTTGCTAAACTGTTAGCTAGTTTGCTAAGAGTGCTTTTTGCAATGGCTTTTTAAATACAGTGGGTGGGATTTTATACAAGCAGAAAGCTGATAGGAGCCATCATGACCAATCAAATACTGCAACAATTAATTCTATGGTGTTTTCATCCAATATGTGCATGTGTTCACGAGACACTAGACATTTAAAAAAGAATGCGGTCAATCACCCCCCCAACCGAACCCTGAGAGGACAGAAAACAACAGGACAAAAGCCAGAGAAATGATTCAGCATCATGTCTTTAAAATTGCAGAAGACTTCTCTTACCATCTGTGGAGTCCAGGGTGTTGACAGGGTGGTTGTTAAAACCTCCCACTAGTCCAACTGTAATCACAGACCTTGGAAAATATATGGCAGATATTTGAGACATTTTCTTTGCAAAGATTTTAACAAGATACGGTCTGTGCTTATTTTTAAGCTCACAATTTGCACCGCATGTTTTTCGCCAGACTGTGAAAATGTGACGGAAACCAGATTAACACCTACAGTGTTCAGAGCATTTGCTGGCGTAATTAGAATATTAATGGATCAACAATCCTACAGGCTTTAACAGAGCACAATAAATAATAAATAATTATAATAATGAAACAGTTTAGAGCTTTTTCACCTAATTGGTAATTTTGGCCTATTTATCTGTCAATTAAACCAGTAAACTTTTTTAGAATTTACCTCATGGATGTACCTACAGTAACCTTCAGTCCTTGATCCACATCATGCAGCATGGTTCTATTTACAAGTAACTGGAACAGAAGGATAATAAGCAATTATACTGACACAGTGCAGAAACAGCGACTTGGCCTTCAGTTACCCTTCAAAATCCACTGAGCCATGAGTACATATATACATGTCCTCTTCTCAACCATCTGGCAGGTCTCAGGGAGACCATAACTTATTCAGGAAGATCCTTTGGCCAAATGTGCAAATGTATCTCCACCACTGTCTGGACTATAATATAAGTGCTTATTGTTGCAAGTGTTTTCTGAAAAACATCTCTTGTCTTACCAAAAGCATTTTTAAATCACTCCAAAGAATTTCCACTGTAATCTTTTTTATGATTTATATTGCATGACACTGCCAACCCTGTGATCTCATAAGTCTTGTAAACTGTTCATTATGATGAAGTTTCAAATAAAGATTCCCTGAGAACATATTCAGTTGTCATCCTATATTGTACTGTACATCAAAACATTTTAAAAGATGCATTAAAAATAAGCACACAGTCTGAATAAAAATAACTATCCAAAGTTTGTTCTTTATACTGTAAATCTCATGTCATGTGGTAATAGTCAGCAGAGTAAAAAATGTGCAAACTCCTGCTCAAAAATAAATAAATAATTAATTTAAATTAAATTTAAGACCATTTTCTCATTTGCACACATACGTGTAATATTTTCCTGCAATGTACAACGCACAGTGTCTATTTACAGTGGGGCAAAAAAGTATTTGTCCGCCACCGATTCTGCAAGTCCACTTAAAAAGATGAGAGAGTCTGTAATGTTCATCATAGGTTCACTTCAACTGTGAAAGACATAATGTAAAAAAAATCCAGGAAATTGCATTGTATGATTTTTAAATAATTTATTTGTATATTGGTGCAGAAAATAAGTATTTAGCACCTACAAATAAGCAAGAATTCGGTCCCTCACAGACTTGTTACTTCTTCTTTAAGAAGCTCTTCTATCCTCCACTCGTTACCTGTATTAATGGCATCTGTTTGAAATCGTTATCTGTATAAAAGACACCTGTCCACACCTTCAAACAGTCAGACTTCAACCTCCACCATGGCCAAGACCAGAGAGCTGTCTAACGACACCAGGGACAAGATTATAGAACTGCACAAGACTGGGATGAGCCAATCTACAATAGACAGCAGCTTGGTGAGAAGAGATCAACTGTTGGATCAATTATTAGAAAATGGAATAAATATAAAAGATCACTGACAAAATCCCCCGACCTTGGGGTTATTTGCAAGATCTCACCTTGTAGGGTAGAAATGATCTTGAGAACAGTGAGGATTTGCTGAGTTGCATCTCAAGAACAACATACCCACTATGAAGCTTGGGGGTGGACACATTATGCTTTGGGGCTGCTTTTCTGCAAAGGGGATATGGCGACTGATCTGTAAAAGGAAAGACCTCCTGCATGTGAGATCAATGTGAGAGCATTGAAGATGAAATGTAGTTGGATTTTCCAGCATGACAATGATCCCAAACATGCCCGGGCAACAACGGAGTGGCTATGTTAAAAGCTTTTCACGGTTTCAAGGAGTGGCCAGGCCAGTCTCCGGACATCAATCCAATAGAGAATCTGTGGAGGGAAAGTCTGTGTTGCCCAGCAACAGCCTCAAAACATCACAGCTCCTGAGAAGATCTGCATGGAAGAATGGACCAAAATAGCAGCTACAGTGTGTGCAAACCTGGTGAAGATCTACACGAAATGTTTGACCAACCAAGGTTACATTACAGAGTATTGAGGTGAACTTTTGTTATTGACCAAATACTTATTTTCTCCACCATTATACAAATATTTTACTTAATCATACAATGTGATTTCTTGGATGTTTTTACATTCTGTCTCTCACAGTTGAAGTGAACCTATGATGAACATTACAGACTCTCTCTTCGTTTTAGATGGGACAACTTGCAGAATCGGTGGCTGCCAAATACTTTTTTGCCTCACTGTAAATTGCAGAATTTAACATAATAGAAAATAAAACATTTTAAATGTACCATTCATTTTGCACCATTCACATTTAATATTTAATTATTTTCCCCAATATGTTCAGTGAATGAACAGTAATTGTGTATTAAATGTGCAGCAGTGTGTTCTTTGAAATGATATTTACTTACATTTACTTAGAAAATGAACAAAATATGTCATATGAACAGGTGTACTCATACTTTTATAATAGATGGTAACATATATAAAAACCATGTGCAAAAAGTCGGTGCATTTCAATCAACCAATACATTTTTATAATTTAATAAATATATAATGAACCACTTACATAAACATCTTTCCATTTCAGTTGCTTTCCCATATGCCGTCACATTCTCATGGTTCATTTCATTAATGTGTTGCTTTAACTAATAGAAAAGAACATTTTGAAAAGGTGAAAATGTGGAATATTCTACATCTGCCCAGGCAGGTCTCATTGCTGGCACACAAGCGCATTCACTATGAAATGTCTAATAGAAATGTAAAATAATTGGTTAAGTGACTCAATGTTTAGCCTAAGTCTAAGGTCTAAGGTTTTGCATTCAGATATGATCTTCTGCATATGCGGAGGAACTTTGCTGTCATTTTGCACGAGGGAGCATGTATTACGATACTGCAGAGGCAGATGTTTAAAATAACACAATATCATGTTAATGGAAGGGACATGTAGTTCTATCATGAAGCATAAAAATACCCACTAGACAAAAGAGCAGTGAACTGCTGAATTCAGGTCAGTGTTAAGAAGAAGCCAGTTGGTGCACTGAGTTTTAAGTACGCAGTATTACATAATCACATACATAATTTACTACTCTAACCCTCCTGCCTACACATAACTTAACACATTCATCAGTAATTGGCAAGTGAACTAGCTGTGTGAATTAAAAGTCATGAGGAAATCATCAAAAGCCTTTACACAACTTCACAAAAATGCATAATGAGGTGCATAATCTCAATGATGTGGCTTTACTGTTTTCGTCCTTTTCCCCTCTTTTTAAAAGTAACGTACAATCATACATTATAGGAATGGATTGCTAAAAATAGTTACAGTTTTCTACTTACCCACTAGACGCTATATGCTATACAGGCAAAACATGTTTTATAGTATTAATTATAATTAAAAAAGAAATTTTTCAATGTTTTCACTGCCTTAAAACGCCAACCACAAGTCATTTAAATTTTTTGTTTCTTTTTATCTTAATATGTCTGAATATTTGAACATACAAATATTACCTTTCACATGTTACATTTTGTCTTAGTTTGTCCCTAACTATCCCGAACTACTTTTATACCACAATTCCAGAAATGTTTGGACATTGCATTTCTGTAAAACAATGATTTCTGGAAGTGTTCCACAATTTGTAGATGCATTTGTTCACAGATTGCTGAGCCTCTCCCCATCTTTCCTTCTGAGAGACGCATTCTTTTTATACCCAGTCATGTAACTGACCTGATGCCAGTTAATGTAATGAGTTTTTCCAGCCTTTAATTGCCCCGTCACAACTTTTTTGACACATGTTGCTGCCGTCAAATTAAAAATGAGCTGAAAAAGTTAATGAATTAGCAGTATGTCTCACTTTCAACACCTGATATGTTTTCTATGTTATTTTGTGAATGAAATTATGCCAGGAGTCAAAAAGAATAAGGGTGTCCATTAGCGGATGTGTTCTCAAAGTGAGCTGAGCTGTCCCATGACATTGTGTAGAAGCAGGGTTGGAAGTATCTTGTGTTAGAGGGAGACTTTATTGGTGAGGTCAAGGCTGGTGAGGTCAAGCCAACTAACCTGACTTGCTGAAAAGATGTAGAATGCTCATTCCTAGCAGCATCAGTGTCACTGCAGGATGGAGAATAGCTGAAACTGTGAGGGAAAAGACCAGCGTTATTCTCCAAGTGTAGCCCTACGAAGTGTACCAATAAGACAAGTCTAACAGTTCATCTTCAACAAAAACTTTACTCAGAAGATTCTGAAATGTGAAAGTTTGTATGAAATCAATATGGAAGACTGGAGACTTTGTTTGTGGCGCATGTGCCTTTTCCATATTTTGGGGAACTGCATGTCTTGCGTGATATTACATAACCACAATTTCAACATGTGCAAGTTAACAGTTCTAACCATGTTCTGGCTTTGAGAAACCAACAGTTTTGGATTTAAGGAACCACATGTGTGTAAAAAGCATGTAAATAGCATTTTGCCATTTGAAATTCTACATAATAAATATGCATCCTCAGAATTTGGTTCCCCCTCCCCCATGTAATTATACTTTGATGATTTTCAAAGTGAAAGGTAATTTTATATCCTTCACTTTACTGCAGAATGACTGTTTTGCTAATTAAATGGACGTAATTGGATGACACACTGAGGCTATACACTGTATCAGAGAATATTTCTATTATAACGGCCTCAGCTGTCCTGAAAGAGTTGAGGAAATGGCCAGAGGAATGCTGATGCATGCCAGGTTGCTATCAGACAGGTTTGGAAATTCTGTGTTGAAAAGAGAAATGTTTTGAATTAGCTTGACTCATCATTTCCATATGATTTCCTATTCCATTTGAATAAATCATATCACTCCAACACAGTTCCATCTTTTGATTGATTGAGTATTACTGTAATATGGAACAGTTATTTCATATATGTGATATGTTTTGATCACATTTGCAGAGATTGTTTAATGCATTCTTTACCGCTTATTTCTGTTTGTGGGTTTGCAGGCCAGTCACCAAAAGAGGAAGAAGAAAAGTGGAATAATTGCAGCATGCCTTCACAGAGTGGGCTGGTTCTTTGGTCAAAAAAGACTCAAGATAAGCACACGCTACATCTTGATATCATAAGGCTACCAATTTGATATCTCTACTTAAACCTTACATGTTAAATTATTCAGTTTTTAGAGCCAAGAGTAATTTGCTATTTTCTCACTGTTTCAGATGGCAAAACTTTAAAACAGTGCAATAAATTGGTGGGTAGTTATTATGTTCTTTGAATTTAATTAGGGTTGCCCAGATTTTCCATTAGGTAAGTTTGAAATAAAGCAGACAAGGGATTTTAACTCACTAAAAGGCAAACAGTCAAGCAGCCATGTTAAACTTGTCTATACTCTGTTGCTACAAAATCCCCTAGTGTGAGTCATTCTTTTTATAATGTGTACTGTGGAACTGCTTGCAAAGAAACAGCATTATATTTAGTGTTTATAAAGATGCATTGGTTCAGGAGCAGCAGAAGTTACTCTTGTTGTCACTAGAAACAAGTAAGTCTCACATCTTGACACTTTCACGTCCCACGTCAGGTCCCAAGTAAATATGTCCAAGTCTCTAATTAAGTCGCTGCCCTTGAACTGAAAAGTCTTTTGCAGTTTGCAGCCTTTGGTAAACTGACATCACTGTACTGCCGTACCCACATTCTCCAGTTGTCCAAACGAAAATTAAAAACTCATTTTTTCCCAACTAGCAAAAAACTTTTGTTCCTTTTATTTCTGTTAAATTAAGCTTTTTCCAGCTTGTATTATATACTAGAATGTAATGTGACGTAGCAAAGGGCTGAAAAAGTGGAAGAGAGGCTTTGTTACCCATCATATACGCTGAGGTGCGTAGTAGCAGTAGCGGGACAGGGCAGTTGTTTTCCAGCATCAAAAAAGGTTTTCTTCTTTTAGTAAATGTGTTAATGTTTTTAGATAGGCCGCTTCATTTAAGCAAGCCACACCCACCACCAGGCTTGCAAAATCAATGTATAAGCTGCTGCCTTTCACATAGCATATATTTCGGTATAGCGTAACACTAAAAACCCTAACCTATATAACGAAAAAGTCACATTTTGTACACAAAACACAAGTGAAAAAATTAACAATGTGTGTTAACATGTGACGTGGAGCAGCACATTATACATGTATACACGCAAACACATTTTAACCCTTTCTTTTAACATGGATATAAAAAAAATTGTTTATGTTGTAAAAAATTATATTTAAGCAAACAATCTTCAAAATACTAAATTAACAACCAAACCACATTTAAAGTTCATTTTGATGATTTTTGAGACACTCTACTCTCACTCTTTCCAAATTTTACTAGTTGCTAGGCATTAAGAATAAACTGAGCTGAAACACTTATTCATTCATTCAAATGACTCATGAGAAATGCTGCGTGTTTTCAAATGACACTTGATAACGAATCCAACTACTTGAACATGAATAGAAATGCTACTTTCGACTAAAACGGCAACAAATTATAGACCTTAAAAAGTCTCACTAAACAATGGTTGAAGAATAAAAGAGGTAAATTGTAAAGGTGAGTTTTAACTGCAAAAGTCTTGGTTAAATGCTTGAGAAATTATGAGTTAGGTAGAACATTAGACAAAGTTATTAATAAAAATATAATAAAAGTTTACTTGTTTTCAGCTTATGGTGGCAAACTTCAGCTCTCATGTTTGTCACACACTCATTTAGCAAATCATAACCACAGTAGCTGAATATGAAGAAAGTTTCCAGCCACAGACCTCATTTCTAGTCATGAGGCTTAAGTCTAAATCGAAGTCAAAGTCAAAAATTCTAATCGTAAATTGAGTTTTTGAGTCTGATAATATCCTAACCTGTTTGCTATAGATATTTTGTCAATTTTTCTGTTAGATTTCATGCTAATCACAATAAAAAACAAAATACTGATATTAAACATTGCTGACAGATCATGTGGAAAAAGATTTTTGTGGTGTTAGGTCTCTAAGTCAGAAATGCTGATGGCTATGGCATTTCTTTTACAAACTTCACAGCCTGTTATTGTGTAAGGACTGCGGTAATTACATCATAACTGATATCATAACTGATTTCTTGCCAGCACATAATTGGAGACAGTGCTATAAAGAGAAAATGAAGGCGTCTCGTTGTATGAGTACATTATTGCTACTTATGAAACGATGAATGCAATTAGAAAGTCTGGAGCGCTGCACTAGCTAATGGCACATAACATAACCCCTGCGATTCTTGACATGATATTTTCCTCCTTCTACAAGCTCTACTCATCCATCACAAGCATCCATGTGCTCCCCCATGGAAATATGGCTGTTTCTGTAGCAACCAGCCTCAAAAGTCCCTTAACTCACAAGCCAGGCCCCTGACAACTGAAGTATCCAAAAAATATGGTTTTCATTAATGGGATTATAAGACAAACAGAAACTTTATATTAAACCAACAGAAATCACTCAGGAACATGTCTGCGAACAAAAAGTCTTGCTTGCAATTAATGTAGTGGTCCAAGAGTTGAGAGGTGATTAAAAATAACTGTTCAAATGATAGACCTGTCTTTGATGAGGGCAGGTTCTCCGTGTGCCTCAGGAGCTGGAGATTTATAGTGGCATCCATCGTCCACTTCAGCCGTCGCCGTTCTTAGCCAGACGCGATCAAGTTGTACAGGGAATTGAACAGGAAACGAAAGCCCAGCTTTGAACTCTGTCTCCTGCTTCACAGAAAACAACATTCGGCCCTTTGAGAGCAGCCTGATTAGGGTTCAACCTGGGTGCGTGTGTGTTTCTTTGGTTTTAGAATGCAAGATGAAGGAAAGGTCAGTCAGAAATGTATCACCAGTTTATTAGCCTTAAATACTGAAAAAGAATGTTCACAACAAATATGCTTACATTTCCAGCAGTCTGATCTGGGAAAAAATCTGAATTTTTCTTCAAAGGGAAAACGTGGTTGGAAGAACTGCTGTTTGGAGAATCGCTTTATTCATGGGAAAACAATATAGAGAGAAAATTATATCTAGAATTGAGAAACTTGGCATGTAACAGAACATGTTTCATAGGCCATCAGCAATGAATGATGGTGCATAGCTGCAGGTGCCTGGTGGACTGCAGCTGAGAGGCGGTGATGAGGCCAGCATGTGAACATCCTGGAGCCGGGGGATGTAGAGATACTGATGAACACCTCTTAAACATCTTTTTAGGAGCTGAGGTGAGATCAGGGCTCTCAACCTCTATGTCTGGGACACTGAGGGAATGTTAAGGAAATTTTGTTCCTCTGTAATCGTAATCATTTAATACATGTTTTGGAGTGGATGGGGTGCTTCTTACAGTCCGAGGAGGCTTTGAAAGGGGCAAAAAGATGCTACAGGGACAATGTTGAGTCACATTTTCAGTATTGTGACTCATGGCGCATATGGAAGGGGCTAAGAACAATAACTGACTATAAACCGCGCACCACAGGAAGCGGCAAACCGGAGCTGACTGACGAGCTGAACGCTTTCTTCGTGCATTTTGAAATGTCTGCTGCTCAGTGCAACCGGCGAACTGCACACGCCATGTGCATTCTTCCCCTACACCCTCTCAGAAAAGCTCCCGTACTTGAACTTCAGCACATCCTTGTGTAGATGGGTGCAGTTTTCTAACTGGAAGGCCACAGAAAGTGAGAGTGGGCGACGTATACCCCCAAGCACTCACACTGAACATAGGGGCCCCCCCAGGGGTGTGTGTTAAGTCCCCTATTGTACTCCATCTACACAGCGAACTGTGTGGCGAGACAATCCACCAACTCCATTGTGAAGTTTGCTGACGACACAGTGGTGTTAGGCCTCGTCACTAGAAATGACGAGGGGGCTTACCAGAAGGAGGTGGATGCCCTGGTGATATATATATTCGTCACTATTCCAGTGATGAAACAAATTGCTGCAGTGTCATCTGCAAATTTCAGGATGATGTTGGAAGGCAACCAGTCATGGGTAAACAGAGTGTATCCCTGTCAGTGTTGGTGATGATGTTGTTGATGATCCTGACCGTCTGGGGTCTACCAGTGAGGAAGTCTAGGACCCAGTCACAGAGGGTGGGATGCAGGTTGAGTGTAAGCAGTTTGTGTGTTAGTTTGTGGGGGATGACCTTGTTGAAGGCAGAGCTGAAGTCAACAAAGCACATCCTGATATTTTGAGTGTTTTACTGCTGGGAAAGGGAAAGATGGAGGACGGAAGTGATGGCATCTGAGGTAGACCTGTTGGGCCAATAGGCATATTGCAGTGGATCCATGATGTCTGGGATGCTGCTATGATTGTGGCCTCACTCTTTCAAAACATGATTATTATTTGTGCCGTCATACCCACTGTATTTATTGCTAATGCTTCCTGTAGTCCTAGCTTATCATTTCATGTTTCTTATGCTCTTGGAAGTTTAATTTTAAATAGTGGTAAACTTTTTTTTTTTATCACCCCTGCTACCGAAAAAAGCAGAGAGCTTTAGTAAATGTATTATTTTGAGCTTACTATGTGTCTTATAGTAGGAATATAAGCAAATAATTATGCTGCCTGTGCTCAGAAGTCCTACTTCTATGAAAATAAGAAGAATGATGCATCAAATGAGTCAGACAGAAAGAACCACTGAGGCACTGTGTTTCTCATATTTGAGTATGCAGCCAACAGCTGATATCTCTGCCAATCTGTGAGCTGGCCGGCCCAGCCAGAATAATGTATAAATTATGGCACACTGGGGCATGTTTTTCTATCACATTAGGATTTCCATTTCCCAGAACATGGATTCTCAAAGATAATTGCGCAATGTTCCAAATCATCTTCTTTCTTCTTTACAGATCATGCAGTATAAATAGAAGTAAATGCAGTACAAATGTTTTAACTGTGAAAACTATAGTTATTATAGAGTTAATAAACGACTTTACATAAACCTCATTTAACTTATCATTGAACAAGTGCACCACCAGCTTCTATTCATGTTGAACCATGTCAGTATTAATGGAAGTGTTCTTTAAACTCTTGAGCAGCATGGTGGTGGATGGTTAGCATTGTCACCTCACAGCATGAAGGTCTTGGGTTCGATCTCTAGGTCACTCTCCTTGTGTTTGAGTAGGTTTCCTCAGAGTGCTCTGCTTTCCTCCCACTGTCTAAAGGTCTGTGGTTTAGGTTTACTGGTACCCTGTGTGTGTAGTTTAGGTTTACTGGTACCCTGGGTGTGTAGTTTAGGTTTACTGGTATCCTGGGTGTGTAGTTTAGGTTTACTGGTACTCCGTGTGTGTAGTTTAGGTTTACTGGTACTCCGTGTGTGGAGTTTAGGTTTACTGGTATCCTGTGTGTGTGGTTAAGGTTTACTGGTACTCTGTGTGTGTAGTTTCAGTTTACTGGTACCCTGGGTATGTAGTTTAGGTTTACTGGTACCCCGTGTGTGTAGTTTAGGTTTACTGGTATCCTGTGTGTGTGGTTAAGGTTTACTGGTACTCTGTGTGTGTAGTTTAGGTTTACTGGTACCCTGGGTGTGTAGTTTAGGTTTACTGGTACCCCGTGTGTGTAGTTTAGGTTTACTGGTATCCTGTGTCTGTGGTTAAGGTTTACTGGCATCCTGTGTGTGTGGTTTAGGTTTACTGGCATCCTGTGTGTGTGGTTTAGGTTTACTGGTACTCTGTGTGTGTGGTTTAGGTTTACTGGTATCCTGTGTGTGTGATTTAGGTTTACTGGTACCCTGTGTGTGTAGTTTAGGTTTAATGGTATTCTGTGTGTGTGGTTTAGGTTTACTGGTACCCCGTGTGTGTGGTTAAGGTTTACTGGTACTCTGTGTGTGTGGTTTAGGTTTACTGGTACCCTGTGTGTGTGGTTAAGGTTTACTGGTACTCTGTGTGTGTGGTTTAGGTTTACTGGTACCCTGTGTGTGTGGTTTAGGTTTACTGGTATCCTGTGTGTGTGGTTTAGGTTTACTGGTACCCTGTGTGTGTGGTTTAGGTTTACTGGTATGTGGTTTGAATATGTGT
>JBBIGC010000039.1:9324537-9338233 GCA_037576955.1 Lepidarchus adonis
CCTGTGTGTGTGGTTTAGGTTTACTGGTACCCTGTGTGTGTGGTTTAGGTTTACTGGTATGTGGTTTGAATATGTGTTTCCTCTATTACTGCCTAGTTTTCTCCTTGAGTACACAGGGTCTGTTGGGGTTCCGTCCCTCAGAATGCGACGTAAGTCAATTTTCAATGCAAGTCGGAACTCGTACATATGATGATGCTGCGGAGGCGTTATCAAACAGCACTGTGTTTTATTAACAGCTGACAATATTCATGAACAAGTGTATTACTTATATATCATATATCCAACACCAGTCTCTCTCGCCGTATTATCATAAAGCATTTACTATGCGTTCAACTGTGTTCTACTACCGTATATGTGCTGCCAACCCGTCATCTTGCCGCTAATTCCAAAAAGCAACTCTTTCCACCTCTTTTCCACCCGTATTACCGACCTATTTTCCCAGCACCAAAAACTATATAGTCCAGAATGCATTGCTCCCCATGAAGCATACCAAATCTCAAGCGCAAATGCCTTAATGTTTTGTTTTTTTGTTTTAAGGAGCTAGCAATGTAACAACAAATTGTCGAGTGTGGCTTAATATGACTTATTATGACTGTATCTGCTCTTGGTCAGTCATGTAGGCCCTGTCTTCCTGTAGATCATTTTGATGTCACATGGGGAATATGCTTTGCCTGCATACAATCTGCATATAAGCAACTATATCTTAGACAATTCTTGGTCTTCCAGGTCTTGCTTGGACTTCCACAAACCCTAAGGACAATTTCTTAATGACATTTCAGATAATTGCATCAAGCTTCAATATGTTTTATTATATTGATGTTTTATACTTTCTTGCTTTGTAGACCTCATTTTGTTTGTTTAAACTTTAGATCTAGTAATACTTGGAGGACTTCATGATTGCCTCATCAGAGATTTTATTACACTGTGTTAATGTCATCAGCTTACTCTACGTAGCATGTTTGACCTGCCTCACTAATTAATTAACTATTAGCCCTTTTTGCACATGTCACAATTATGGTTGTTTAATTCCTTTCAAATGAAAAAAAGAATCATTATATAGAAAAAACTGTGCAGTTACATCTGCAATATTCGGTCATGCTTGACTAAAAGCCATAATTTGTATTGGCTAACTGGCATACATAAATCTTTCATGACAAGTAACATACACTGACATAAACATTTATTAAGGCTTATGTCAATAGTCATAACATTTTGAAATGGCAGAATCGACTTAAACAGCCTTCATGACAACTGATACTTGTTGAAAAAAACTTTTTTATTTAGACTTATTTCACTTGTCATTAAGGTTTGTGTCTATGTGACATACAGTCCATGGCCAAAATTATTGGCACCCCTGGAATTTTTCCAGAAATTGCACCATTTCTCCCAGAAGATTATTGCAATTACAGATGTTTTGGTTTACACACGTTTATTTCCTTTATGCGCATTGAATCAACACAAAAAAGCAGAAAAAAGCCAAATTTGACATAATTTCACAAAAAACACAAAATCTGGGCCAGACAAAAGTACTTGATCCCTTGAACTTAATATTTGGTTGCAAAACCTTTGGAAATAAAATTCTACCTTGGTCTCATTGGTGCACAAGACGTTTTTCGAGAATTTAGAATGATTTTATCTTCCTTAAGTACATTTTGGCAAACTCCAGTCTGGATTTTTTATGTTTCAGTTTCAGCAGTGGGGTCCTGCCATAGCGTTTCATTTCATTCAGATGTCGACAGATGTTGACACAGTTGCACTCTGAGTCTACAGAACAGCTCGAAGTTCATTGGGACTGTTTCTCCATAATTCAGACTATCCTGCATTGTAGTCTTTTATCAGTTTTTCTCTTCCGTCTGTCCAGGGCGATTAGCTACAGTGCCATGTGTTGTAAACTTCTTGATTGTGTTGCACCTAATGGACAAAGGAACATGAAGATCTCTGGAGCTGGATTTGTAGCCTTGAGATTGTTCATCTTTTCCCACAATTTTTGTTCTCAACTCCTCAGACAATTCTTTGCTTTTCTTTCTGTTCTCCATGGTTAGACAACAGAAAGGTTGAGTCAATGCTTGAAATAAATTTACTTGTAAATTTCAATAGGTGCCAATCATTTTGTCTGGCCAATGAAATTATGTCAAATTTGGCATTTTTCTCTGCTTTTTTTGTTGATCCAATGCACACAAGGAAATAAACATCTGTAATTGCAATAGTCTTCTGGGAGAAATGGTGCATTTTCTGGAAAAATTCCTGCCTTAAGTGAAGTGTTGTTTTTCCACTTTATATGCATTTATTTTAAGTTTATTGTTATTGGTATAAGTCTTTTCTTCCTAAGTTCTTTTAAATACTGTATGCACAACTGTGCATGTGCAGTACTGCTCCACAGGATGCATTGGCTTCAGGTTTTTATCCACATGATCTTCACAGGATACATCTAGATCATACAGCCGTTGAGGTTTTGACTACGTGAAAAGTAAATGATGCATAAGTATACTTCCCTTTTTGAGAAAGCCACAAGATGTTCTGAGAACTACTGTTAATACTGCAGCTAAAAAATATCTACCTGGAAATTAATTTCTTTTTAACTTTTAAATCAAAGTACATGATCCACCAGTACTAGCATATATGCTGACATATTGTAGACCAGCCACTGTCTTTACTCAGACAGAACCTCAGGGAACATAGATCAGAAGAATTGTTTTTGAGTTTTCACTTTGGCTTGGGTGAGGATTCATGACCCTTCATTTTCTGCAGAACCATTGTTAATAACAGTTCTCAATTTCTTTCTTAGGTTGCGTGATTTCACTCACATTTTCAGGGCATTTACTGCTCTGGCATATTGATGTGGTGTGTGTGTACTGTGTGAACCACATCAGAATTTTTTTATATATAATGCTCACCTTGTTAGGAGACCATAAATAACTAGGAAAATTATTATTTTTATTAAACTAGCAAAATTTATTTTACTTTTACAATGTACCAACATGGCATATGCATATTGCACTGTTCCTCTTCAGTGAGTGCACCTGGTGCTCAGGTTTGGTTACTGTAGCAGTTCTTGTACATTAGTTCTTGTAGCACTCCATAGGAACTGTGGAGGTCAAGATGAGATCTGGAAGACCAAGAAAACTCTCAGAGAGGACTGCTTATACGCTGGTCAGAAAGACAAATCAAAATCCCCATTTAACTGCAAAAACCTGCAGGAAGATTTAGACTCAGAAGTGGTTCTGCAACATTCCACTGTATCATGGAAGAGTCAGCAGAAGAAAACCTTACCTGCATCCCCATCATAGAATCCAACATCAGAAGTGTGCAACAGAACATCTACAGAAGCCTGATGCAGTTTGGAAACTAGTGCTGTGGACTGATGAAGTTAAAATAGAATCTTTGGCCACAATCAGGCATGTGTGGAGAAACAAAGGAGCAGCATTTCATGAAAAATCATTAAGCATGGAGGTGGATCTATCATGCTTTAGGGTTGTATTGCAGCCAGTGGCACAGGAAATTGTACAAGTGGAGGGAAGAATGGATTCCACTAAATACCAGCGAATTCTGGAAGCAAACATCCCACCATCTGCAAAGAAGCTGAAGCTGAAAAGAGGATGAGTTTCTTCAATAGGACAATGATCCTAAACAAACCTCGAACCACCATTGACGACCTCAAGAGACGCAAGCTAAAGGTTTTGGAATGGCCATCACATTCCCTGATTTAACATCGTTGAAAATTTATAGGTAGATCTTAAAAGAGCTGTGCCTGTAAGATGACCAAAGAATATTAGAGAACTAGAAGCCTTTGCAAAGAAGTCAGAAACTGAAAGACCGTTAGCTCTAAAAAGAGTTAGCAAGCTGTGATATATGCCAGAGCCACAATAATGTTTTTTTAAGTAACAATGTGTCAATGTTTGTTGAAAATATTGTGCATTTTTCTATTTTCTAAAGAGACTGTTTCTTTTCAATAAAAAAAGTACCAAAATATGTTATTTTTCGAGGGGTGACCAAACTTTTGCATAAGACTGTATATACTGTATACCTTATAGAATAAATAAACAAACAGCTAAATTAACCCCCAGACCAGAAAGCTACACAACACGAGGAAGTTCTATTAAAGTCCAACCTGATTTTATTGGAAATATATTCAACAATGTATTATACTTTTAAAATTACATTTACTCAAGAATCTGCACTATGACAAACAAAATAAGTTTATATTTTTCACAGGTTTCACAGTTCAAGTACATTACCCCACACTATAAGCCTAACAATAGAATTAAATATAAGACAAGCTAAAGTAGATTGTTTACAACAATTAACAAATGAATATGCTGATTTCAATGTTGGTGAGCAATTGCAATCTCATTGTAGTGCAAATTTTTGCATTTAGCATTTTCTTTTTGAAATGAACTTTGTTAACCTGGCTAACCAGAGTAACACAACATTTCAAAATACAAGTCTTAACATACACTGATAATTTGCTAAACCAGCTGAATGTGGTGCACTTTGTGTTCTAACACCTTTCTATCATAACCAGTATGAAATCAATACTAAATATTGACAGAATGGACAGTTTGTCTTCAGTCATAGTCTCTAGTCTATACTATAGTGCAGAACAATATTTAGTGATCCTGTGTAGAACCATTGCATTATTATTTAGACTAATAACCATTACATTTCAGAATTTTCTTCAGTGTGACAATGAACAGTCTCGGTTGAGATATCCACAGTGTATATTCAAAATAAAAGTCTCTGACAACAAAAACAGAAAATGTGTTTTCAAAGAAGATGCAATGCACTGATCAACATGCCCTGTCCCAATTTTTATGAAACACGTCGCTTACATTAAATTCTCATTTTTCTAGTTTTTTTATTAAAACAATAACACTTCTTTGTTTTAGCATTTGATATGTTACTTTTGTTATATTTTAATTTAAATAATTGCGGTTTAAATTCTATTTTTATATACATTTTACACTACAAGCCAACTTTTGTACAATAGAATTTCCATCATAGAAAAGAGCCCATTCATGCATTTTAAGAGCTTTGGGTGTTCACAGTTCTGTGCACCAAGAACCTTTCAAGAACCATTTTGGGATGTATGTGAGATCAGTCTAAAATGTTATGTTTTAATTGTATTCTCTGTGCCAGGATTATATAATTTATTTTATCCATTAGAAATGATTTGAATATTGAATGCACTCTAAAGGAGAAAGAAGAAAGATAATTTCATATTATATAATTCCTTCTTGTTATTCATTTATCAATACCCTTAAAGGGTTTTCAAGCTTTTATAAGCATTGAACTGTAAAAGTGTACAGTTTTACTAAGTTTGTATCATTCTTTTGTTGCCGAACATATTTTCATGTCCTCTTATGCTGTATATTGCAGTGTATTTTGTATTTATGAGTTAAGATAAGATAAGATAATCCTTTATTGTCCCACAAGTGGGAAATTTCACAGAAAGAGCAGCAAACAGAGTACTTAGAAAAACTGTAAATAAGAAGTTACTTTTATAAAGATACAGGTTAGATAAAATAAGATAAAATAAAATAATATAAATTTTTAAAAAGTATATACATAAGTAAGTATTGCATTAAAAGATAAAGAGAATAAGGCATATGTTAAAATGTAAATGTAAAAAGAAAGAAAGACAAGAAATATTTCACAGAGGAATTTTGCACACAGACAGAAAGAGAATATGAATATATGAGTTCTGTTGTGATTTTCATTTTTTCACTTATTGAATACAATTTTTTTAAGATTTTGTAAATGTATATATTTTTACATTAACCACATGCATGTGATTCCCTTGGATTTGAGTTCTTACTGCATCAAATGTTTTATATGTATGCCATTTATATGCTTTATTTAAAAAAGTTTTATTTTTTATTTTATTTAATCAGTTTTAGTAACTTTTTAAAATATTAGCATACAAAATCAGTTCTGTGGTTTTTGGTACCAGTATTTCTTACTGAAAACTTTTGTGGCAGCAAGTTTTTCATGATCTTACTGTGAAACATTGTTCAAACATTCTTCGGTCTGAAAGGTTGTTTGCCAATAGATTCTCCCTTTAAGTAAAAGTCGAAGTGTGATGCCATACACTAGGAATGGTGAGCAGTGAACCAATCCTAGACATTGGATGTGAACACGCACAACGGGAGTTGGAGTGGGTAGTGGACAACACCGGCTTTTGGATTAGGCGTCTTGCCCAAGAGCACTTGAGCTGAGATGGGGGAAACACTTTACTTCACTTCTCTTACCACTATGCCCCCATATCTTTCTTTTTAAAGAAGATCCTGACAGCATTCCCCTATAGCAATGGTGCCGTAGCTTCCTGTAACAAAAGCTTTCATTATACTGCTGCCCTCTTGCAAGCTCCTACATTGGAGCTCATCCCTCAAACCTGACAAGTGTTCCCGCTCTTTTAGCACAGCTCACCCATTCCTACTACTGGTCTCTCTCTACTAGGCCTCAGGCTCCGTTAGATCATGACTGGTTCCCACATCAGGCTCTGATCTGAATACTTCTGTCTGTGATCCGAATATCATATTTAAGAACTCTGCAGAATTCCAAACATCTGGGGTATGGATCATGAGGAAAAGGGAAAGCCATAGGGTATTGCTTCTCACACTATCATACGAATATGAAAATGTGACAATAGCATCAGTGATTGAGCAAGATTAAAAACAAAGCACATACACTCAGAAGCTTTGAAAGTCCTGTGTTCTGCAGTTATATAAAGTCTTTTAAAGTATCTCCCTGAAGAGCAATATGAAGTAATGGATTCTCCACTGTCCAGAGATTTCACCAACAGTTGTTATTTTGGTCATTGGCTTGGGATTCTTAGAAAGGAAATCCATGAATGACAACCATCTTATTGAAATGGAAGACTGATGTCTAGCCACAACATTACCTCACTGGAGTAACCTTCAACAAACAATACCTGACCATCAACTTCTTCACACAAAAATACTGTCTCACCATATAATTATAGGGTCTCAGCATTATTTTCAGGTCAATATTAGTTATATACCAGCTGCCAGTTAAAAGGTTAACCACCGAACCGAACAGGCAGCCATATTAAAATATAATAAGGAAAGTAAATGGTCAGAGAGGCTAACATTTCTCCACTGGACCAAGGTTGGAGATTTGCAGCATTTTGAGAACATCAAATCTCTAAAAATCTTGACACTATCTCCATGCCAACCACTTATTTGGAAGGCATGTCAGAAGAAAGTCTTTTCTTTTATCAAACTACATATATGTAAGCCCCCAAACTTCACTAGATGCTACTGGATTTTTGAGAAGAACCAGGTTCCGTGGTCAAATAAGTCAAAAATAGAGCCTTTTGACAACAAATGGGTGGAGTATTGTATTGTTGTGCTGTTTTTTTCTCTAAAAATTCTAGATAGCTTGTTAAGACAAATAGCATTATGGATTCCAAGAACAAGAAATCTGGGTCATGCTTGGGTCCTCAGTAATGATCCATAACATATATACAAATCTATGAATCCAAATCCAAAATGGGTCTGGTCACCACAGAATTGCTTGCTCTGTATTCTCTGATCTCACAGAGCATTATAGGAAAGGATGGAGAGAAGTACTAAAAACAGATTGCAATTGATTGTGATGTTATTTTGTGAAAAAAAAAGGTTTTGTTTTTGTTTGTTTTCTTAGACTAAAGTAAATCGATTTTTTTCTTAATTAATACTTTTGGAGTCAAATAGAGCTAATGTACCAAAAAATTCCTATGTTTCCTTACCTTTACCAAGGGTAATAATCATTTTGACTGTGAGAAATATTCCATGAAGGCATAATAACAGTGATAATAATTCATTAATTCAATATCCAAGTCGGGAAATGGGAAGTCGGAGCTGGGAAGCTAAGAAGAAGATGAAGAAGACAGAGAAGACGAAGACAAAGAATAAGCTGGAGAACAAAAGGACTCAACATTCTTCCAGTGCTTTTCGTGGACTGTACATCAATGGCCTGTTTTCTTCATCCTCTTGATCCTCTAATGATCAACGCAGGCTTTCTGCTTCACATGAGTTCCCTTCCCCAAACAAAAACCTTGTGCATATCCATTCTCTTTTGTTTCAATCATTCCTTTGGCTTTAAGATCTTCTCTTTCAATTCTATTCTCTAAATAGCTGCCCTTCCTCTCAGTAATAATCAAAATACCTGTTCAGAGAGATTCCAGGGCCTTTCCAGGCTTCACCTGGAAAATATATCCAGGTTTTTGTTTTTTTTTGACATTCATTTTAAGTACTCCAACCTGCTACTAAGAAGTCATTCTCTTAAATCATCATATACGAACTGAGCTCTGTTAAACCTGCATTGGTGTTTTTCCATCTTATTGAAAATGACATGATAAAAATGACAATTTTAAGTGGTTCTTTTAAATTTAAAAAGCACTTCTGATATGAAAACATTTTACTCACATTTTTGGCTGTTCAAATAAAACTTAATAGTCTCAAAAATAATTACAGTATCTCACAAAAGTGATCTAGAAACACTTAGATTTTTGTAAATATTTTATAATAACTTTTTTTTATCATAGCACTTTGATCCAATATAAAGTAGTCAGTGTACAGCTTGTATAACTGTAAATTTGCTGTCCCCTTAAAATAACTCAACACACAGCCATTCATGTCTAAACCACTGGCAACAAGAGTCAGTACACCCAGTAAGTGAAAATGCCCAAATTGTGGCCAAAGGGTCAGTAGTTTGTGTGGCCACCATTATTTTCCTGCTCTGCTTTAACTCTTTGGGGCATGGAGTTTACTAGAGCTTCACAGGTTGACACTGGAATCCTCTTCCACTCCTCCATGATGACATCGCAGAGCTGGTGAATGTAAAGAGAGCTTGTGCTGCTCTAACTTCCATGTGAGGATGTCCCACAGGTGACCAGTCCAGCACCTTTACCTTCGGTTTTTTAGCAAGGTCATCTTGGTGGTGTGTTTGGGGTCATTGTCATGTTGGAATACTGCCCTGCGAGCATCATGCTCTGCTTCAGTATGTTACAGTAAATGCTGGCCTTCATGGGTTCCTCAGTGAACTGTAGCTCCCCAGTGCCGGCAGCACTCATACAGCCCCAAACCATGACACTCCCGCCACCATGCTTGACTGAAAGCAAGATAAAATTGTGTTTGTGCTCCTCACCTGGTTGCTGCCACATACGCTTGACACCATTTTACAAATTTACACTGTTATAAAAGCTGTACACTGACTACTTTACATTGTATCAAACTGTCATATCTTCAGTGTTGTCCCATGAAAAGATATAATAAAAAATTTACCAAAATGTGAGGGGTGTACTCACATTTGTGAGACACTATACTGTATATGCAAATAGGATATTGCCTTTTTTTTCTTCATCACTGCAGGAAAAGATTGAGAAGGTGCAAAGAAATTATATTCTGTATATAAATTTTGATTGGAATCCTTTAAATAGTAATCAAATGGATGGGAATAATGAGGAATTATAGTAAAAGTATTGCACACAAATGATGAGCAAGCCAGAAAAGAGCTGCAGTTTTATAATCATTACTGTTTTTAGTTTAAATGAGCTAATCAGTAATGTGACATGTTTTGAAAGAAAATTTCCAACTCATGGTCCTCATGTATAACAGAAACATTTGTCAGTATCAGAAACAGCTCTTGCACTCTCCTTGGCCTTTCTAAATTGAGTCAAATCGATTCAAACCTATAAACAAAAGTCTGGCTTCAGAAAGTAAAAGTCCTGTCAGGTTTCTTTCCGCCACTTAACTGTATTCTTCATCAGTAGCATAAAGAACTCAACCTGTTCACCTCTGCCTATTAGTCTGCATCCTGCATCAGGACCACATATAGGGATTCTTAGAGCAATGCCAGAAAAATATATACATTTGTTACTTTAAAGAACCATGTCTGAAAAGATGATTTCAAGAACCTAAGATTCTTCATATGGTTAATAAGTTTCTTAAGGTTCTTCCAATTACCATTATGTCATGTGAAAGTTCTCAAAATTTAAATACTGCAGCTTCTTTATATTCACACATTGGTAACACTTTACTTTAGGGCAGTGGTCCCCAACCACCGGACCACGGACCGCTACCGGACCGTACAAAAATGTTTAACTCTTTTATTTTTTTAAATACGATCTCAATCCATAGCATCTAAGTATGTTCGAGACGTCAACTTTGCCAGTATTCTGGATGAAAGTCATGGCAGAAAACCCTGAGATCGCCACAACAGCACTGAAAACTTATTCTGAAAGCACTGTTTACGCGTTACCATAGCGACCAGAGCGCGTGAGGGGCAGAGGAGGACGTTACTCTGATTGTTGTTAGCGCATTTCAGGAAGACGCTGATAAAAAAGTTACATAATTACACAGTGGATTCATGTTTATTATTATATTTACAGAATATTACAGTTTTTGTGTTGGTCGTATCATTTTATTTTGTTGTTTTTATCCGCGACACCTTCGCAAAAATATTAATTAATTAAACCGGTCCATGGCGAAAAAAATGTTGGGGACCTCTGCTTTAGGGCAGTGTTTGTAGAATACCTGAATAAGCCTTTTACAACAACTGACATAAAAGCAAATAAAAAGTTCTAAATGCTTATTCCAAAAAGGCATTGGTTGTCATAAAGCCTAGTTTTGATGTCAAGTTGACATAACACCTACAGATGTCAAGTGGTGTTGGTGACGTTAGCTTGTGGGGTGAAATGGCATGTTATGGCAACTGACTTTTTCTTATGACACAGCATGAATAAAACTTGTTCACTTTTACCAGTTGCCTCATTTGGCATACGGTCACACCATCAGCATTGTGTCACCCGACATAGCACAAAAAAGAAGCTACAATCAGTTGTCAGTTGTCAGAACTTGCTATGTCATTTTACCTCAGAAAATGACAACCTAAGGTCACTAAAAATCTGACGTCAACTCGACATCAAAAAGGACAAAACCAGGCTTTATACCAACTGACGCCTTTTGGAATAAACTTTTATAAATATGTGTGCTTTTATGTCAGTTGTCATAAAGGGTTTATGTAGGTATGAAACAGTGCTCTAAAGTAGTGTTATGCCCACATCTCATTTACAAAATGGTTTTATATTAAACCATTCAAAAGTTCCTCTATGCCACTGCACAAAGAACATTTTTGGCCTTTTTGTTTTTAAGAGTGTAGACCACATCTGGGTATGCACTTAGCCTCCCTTTTACTTCTTCTATTTCTTCTTCTAGTCTAAAAATATGTATTCTCTCACTTTGCCATTAAGTATTTCCCCTGCAGATATGCTAAGAAAATAGTATGATTCTCACGGCTCTACTTACAAGCCCAGAAGGAAGTCAGTTAGTTTGTCCTTTGCATAAATAAAGAAAAGAACCTTGCATGAACCCTATAGTAGTTTCTGCTTTAGGTGTGAATGAACATTCCCATAGTCTGGATGAGGTTTGTTCTCCTGTAGGTAATTTTTTTCTACTTTATTCTACAGCAGTGGTCCCCAACCACCGGGCCATGGACTGATACCAGGCCGTGGCGCATTTCGAACCGGGCCATACAAAGAAAATTTTAAATACCTTCTCAATCCGTAGCATCTAAGTATGTCTGAGACATCAACTTACCCTTCATGTAGAAACTGACAATTGTACTCCCTCTACTGACAAAAACATCCTATTTCAGCAGTTCGCTTCAGTACTCAGTAGCCAAACTAAGCCCGGATCATCTCCATGTCATTCGTAAGCTGATTAGCGGTTTTCTGCCATATCCTGCAGCATGATATATTCATTATTTCTATTTATTTGGATGGAATGGCATAACCTTGAAGTGTCAACTTGTTTAAACAACTCTCTTGAAGTCTCAGTTTCAGCCCTGGCCTGAGAAATGTCTAGAAACATTGTGAATCAGTTTGATCTTTAATTTTACACGTATGAGTGAAGCAACGAGTGCTACGCTAGGTCGTTTAGCAACTCAGATCTTATCTGATCTATCACTATATACATGACTTCTCACTGGTCCAGTCATCATAAGCATTAAAGTGATGGGGGATGGGAAGGTGATATTTTTCAAGACAACCCTCTTCCGTTCTTCGCTGAAAGGCTTTTGCTTAAAAGAAACTTCCACATCATGAGAAGGATTGAATCTTGCTGAATCAGCCCTGACTGAACCTTCAGGAAATTATCGTTACAAATTTTCCTCCAATATGTTATTATGGTCATCATTTGATACATTTGAATATGGAGCCCTTGTTTGAAGTGGATGGACACCATATGTTTTGTGGATCAAAAAATTGAAAGCCAAAACATCCATGAGTTTGACATGGCCTAATTTGTGCCTCTGAAGCCTTATGTTTGTCTCTGGTCTTCGTCTACAGGGCTTGTTAGAATGACTCCATTTTGGTGATTTTTTGGCAGATCTTCTACTTGTTTAACGTCATTATTTCCATTGATTGCAATCCGTCCATGTCTGTACAGCACCACTTTGTCAGCCGTCCAGAACAGATCTTAGCAACTCAATATCTTCACCATTTAGGATGTTTGTTCAGTCAGGTTCGTTGCAGAGCCAGGGATTACATTTCCTTGAGGTTACGTTTGTTGCAAACTCTTTCAGTATGAGCATATAAAAGCATTAGGCAGAAATACTAAAGCCATTGCCCACAGACTCACAGCACGACTCCGAGAACCAGCCCAAGCAGGTTCACTATTTCTGGCTCCGATGCGAAGAACATGAGATCATGAACTACTTCTTATTCAGTGCCTGCCAGCATGAATGAAACATAGACTCATGTCTTCTCAGTAACATCACAGTTGGAACTACTGTTTGTCATGGATGTCTTATCAGTCAGAGTGAGAACAAATGCTTGAGAGAAAGTGCAGAAACTCTCTCAACAAAAGCAAGTCAAGCTCTAAAAACGATGTTCAAGGATTCGAGAATACAAAAAACCTTGTTGTAGACAAAATCACCAGTTCTTCATATTGGTTTCCAGCAAAAATCTACACATTAGTTCCATGCTTGCAGACAGTGATGTTTTATGAATTAAATGTTGAAAAAAGTCATAGCCAATGCAATACCTCTGCATCTGGTCATGGACAGACAGGCTAATGGAGAAAGAAAACCTCAAAGGACATAAAAGAGACGTGAGCTACATTATAAAGATGCCTCTCAAGTTCGAGAGGATGGGTACGTGCACTTGAGCTTGGTGGCATCTGTTGCTTGCAGAAGTTTTTTTAGACCTTATTTTACACAAGGCTTCATATCAGGAGCAGTATGGAAAAACAATATTCAGTAATTGAATTCAACTGACTGATGAATCTGCAATGTGTGTACTTTTAGCAAACACACAGTACTAGCTGTATAGTGTTTTTTTTCTGTATGAATCTGCAGTGTATGTGGATTTAGCGGTTTGATATCTGTGGCGTGTTTTTAATCCAGCCCGAATCTACAGTGTATGTAGTTTTACCAGTATGATAACCATTTTTAATCCGCTATGAATCTACAGTGTATGTAGTTTTACCAGTATGATAACCATTTTTAATCCGCTATGAATCTACAGTGTATGTAGTTTTACCAGTATGATAACCATTTTTAATCCGCTATGAATCTACAGTGTATGCAGATTTAGCAGTTTGATATTCGTAGAGTGATTTTAATCCGCTATGAATCTACAGTGTATGCAGATTTAGCAGTTTGATATTCGTAGAGTGATTTTAATCCGCTATGA
>JBBIGC010000039.1:9344136-9361140 GCA_037576955.1 Lepidarchus adonis
CTCCGGAGATATAGGATTCAAGAACATGATTTGGGAGATATAGGATTCAAGAACATGACTCCGGAGATATAGGATTCAAGAACATGACTCCGGAGATATAGGATTCAAGAACATGATTTGGGAGATATAGGATTCAAGAACATGACTTCGGAGATATAGGATTCAAGAACATGACTCCGGAGATATAGGATTCAAGAACATGACTCCGGAGATATAGGATTCAAGAACATGATTTGGGAGATATAGGATTCAAGAACATGACTCAGGAGATATAGGATTCAAGAACATGATTTGGGAGATATAGGATTCAAGAACATGACTCAGGAGATATAGGATTCATGAACATGACTCTTTTTTTCTGCTTCCAACACATCAACTTTGCTGTCAAACATATCCCACGACTTGATAGGTGCCACTGTAATGAAATAATCAATGTTATTCACGTCAGCTCTTAGTGGTTTTAACGATGTGTCTGATCAGTGTAAACCTATTCTAACTGTTCCATAGTTGTCAGTCACAGATGACAATTCCTATTGGAACAGCAGTAACAGTACAGTACAGTACAGCCATTGTCCCTCCTCTAGGAAGTTATATTTAACTAAAAGGCTTCTACAGTTGACTGAGCTGTGTAGTAGTATGTTGGTGGTTTATGTTGACTAGGCTGTAGATCCAGAATGGTGTCAAACATATATCAGGTGTAAACAGATATGAAACCAGCAAATATATGTCGGTTTTAAATTTGCTTTCAGATCTGGAGCATAACATTAGTCCTAATGTTCATGAAGGGAGACAAGCTTTGAAAAAGTTTAATCATCGCAGGGCAGATTCCATTGTTCAGACAATATTTTCACCTAGTGAGGTGAGGCTGTGACTGTAGGACAAATACAGTAAATACCACTGTCTCTTCACATAAAAATATACACTAATCAGCCAGAAAATTAACAATATTTGCAACAATATGTGTTCTGACTCCCAACATTAACATTTTGGTATTGGACCAGTGGCCTAGTGGGTAGGACCTTGTCCCTACGATCAGAAGGGTGCAAAAATGTCAATCTGTAAGCCTTGGGTGCCCATTACCTTGTCACAGATTCACCAGTTGAAAGTTTGGTTACTAACTACAGCACATCTGGAACACTTCACAAGACCTGCCGTTATGCTCCGACTCCTTTGTCTAGCCATCACAATAAGGCCCTTTCCAATTTGGTACAATTGAAATGTAATGTACAATAATCTATTTTATTCGCTTTCCCCATTAGTGGGGTTAATGCTATAAGCTGGTTAGCATGTTCCTCTAGAGCAGTGGTTCTTAACCTCGTTGAAGGTACTGAACCCCACTAGTTTCATATGCGCAAGGTTTTTTTTTTCAAATTCAAGACATAGACATTTTCTTTTTACTGGTGCACAAAATGAGCCGTGCATGAACATCACCTTGTTCAAAGAACAAAACCAACACAATTCTGCCGGCACGAGACTAGAGTTGGTGTTGTAAATTATGCAGATAGGATTCTCGCTCCCATCACTTTCCGTGATACATGTGAATCAATGTTGTACATATTCGTCGGACCACTTTCTTATTTTGCCCGACATAGTTTGTATGGATTAAAATATTAACAAAAAAATCACACAAAGTACTACCACGACAGTCACACATTGACTACTGAGCGCTAAATTCCCCGCAGCACTGATTGGCTAAGCACTGTAGCATGATCATCTGCAGCCAGTGATGGCCAAGCGGGGCGTGTCATCATGAATTTACACGATAATTCGAGTTTGTCTGGACGTCCGCGGTGGAGGCTCTGCCGAACCCCTGAGACCGACTCACCAAACCCCTAGGGTTCGATCGAACCCAGGTTAAGAACCACTGACCTAGAGTAAATATCATCGGCTGCAAAGCAGGCTGTAGGTAGTGTTAGAAATACACAAAAAAACACAAAAATGTAAAAAATACTAAACAGGAAAACACTCAAACACACAAAAATGAGATATAGGATTAGGCTGACCGCTGTGCTTTATCCACTGATATAACATGCTACTTTTCCCTACAGTATTGTGGCTTTTTTGGGGATCCACAGCACTAAGGGTATACACATCAATAACTGTACACGCATCAAACGATTTCCTCACCCAGAATACAAAAGGGACGGTTACAAAAATGACATCATGCTTTTAAAGGTAAGAGTAAGAGGTCCCACTATATTCCCCAACATTGCCTACATATACAATGTGTTAATGCTATTTGTACAAATCTTTTCGTTGCATTTCCTGCAGCTGGAAAACTCAGCCAAGTTCAATGAAAAAGTGATGCCTATTGGACTGCCTGACTCAAAAAAGCTAAACTTCACACACAACTGCTTGGTGAGGGGCTGGGGATGCCAGTCCTATGAAAATAATGATCCATCAGAAGTCCTGCAAGAGGTCAACGTTACCATCTCTAACAACATTTACTGCCCGGGGCCTGACGTTATCTGCACCCAGGGCAAAAAAGGGCCTGGGAAAGTTAGTGATCACAGTTCTCTCCTTTAATGGTTTAAGTTATTGTTAAAATGTTCATTAATGAAAGACTGAACTGTTTGTTTAATTCACAGGGTGACTCTGGGGGTCCATTGGTCTGTGGAGATGTCGCGCATGGGATTGTGTCGAGTAATATTATAACCAACACAAAGCATGTGTCAAAATACACCCAGATAACATACTATCTCGACTGGATTCACTCGGTCATAAATGGTTCTGTAAAAGCCAATTGAAATCAGAAAGGCCAGAGTGTACGACCTTGATTTGATATGATGCTCTGCAGCATCATGATTCATATACTTTGTATGATAAATATCTTCACATCAGTGTAACAGGTGAATTTAAACCCAAAATTCACAGTAACTTCTTGTCTAAACTCAGCCGTCTGTATTTGCTATGCTACATGTAAAACACCACTGCCCCCTTGTGGTACCATTACAACCCTGAGGGTGCAGGAACAGTGGGCAAAATTTTGATGTGTATCTGTATGTGCTTGATTTACATGTATACTGAATATTTCCAACATGTGCATATTGAGTATTTCTATCAAAATGAATAAAAATAACGGACGTAAAACCATGTAATACACTTGTCATAATTCAACCATACCCGGACAGTTAGCTTAAGTGCAACTTGCATTTATGACCATTGGAATAAGCTGTGGTACCGATATTAATACTTTACATTTCCCATCTGCCAACCCCAGCAGACATGTTGTGCAAATCAAATAAAAATCTGATTTGCAAATTATGTAAACCTATATTCAATTAAAAAAGAACAACGTAGAATGTTGAAATGTTGTTTTATGGAAAATATAAGCCCATTTATTGAATGGTGCCAGCAAAACATTTTAAAAAGGCTGACACTGGGCAACAAAAGACTGGAAAAGCTGTCTAAAGCTGTAAAAACAATTAATTTACATTTAATTTTAAATAATTAGGCCAACTGGCAACATCCCAGAGAGGAAGTCGCTCTCAGACAATGATGGGTGATGGAGAAAGTTAAAATATTACAATTGCAATTCTGGAGAAATCTGCCCACAAGATTTAGCGCCATAAACTAATGCAGTGTTTGCGATGACTAGGCCCTTAGGCAGTACTGGATTAAAAACAGGCATTATTCTAGTGAAAGCCCCAACTGTTAAAACTCTACTGTGCCCAGTAGAAACCATTTAATATTTTTGCTGTAAAATACGCTGCTATCCAGATGTTTTTCAGGAACAGCCTTGATTATTTCATTGGACAGTGTCTAATCTCACATTAAGTCCAGGTTCTACACTGTAATGTCTGTAATCCAGACCTGAAACCCACTGAAAATCTAAAAGTCTGACTAACAATTTTTTGGGGGGAAACCTCTCAAACTATGATTTGAAAAACCTTGTGCGTCTCTCCATTGCATCTAAATGTGCCCAAAACAAATTTTCATAATAGACTGACATTTTTGGGAGGTCTTTTCCCCCCAATGGCCAGTATTTCATGAAACTCGCATTCTATACAAACTTAACGTTTTCAGTAAAAACCTCACTGTGTAGTAGATCAACTTTAGTTATGCTGATTAAATGTGAGACTTGATTTCAATTGCCCTCATTGTCAGACCATTGGCTCACTCCTTTCAAGGTCACCTGCAAAGTCAGCATTAGCCAGGGTGGTGTTCTAAAAATCTGACTGTTTAGAAAATTAGAAAATAATTGGACAAGAGACAAAATAAAAGTAATTAATTTATTGGTTCACACTAGACAGTTGACTCCAACATATTTTGCTTTACCAAAAGTCCTTGCTGGTTAAGATAGTGTGCGCCACAATCATGTTCGCCGCTCCTTGGTTTCCTTTGGTTGTCTGTTCTCATGGAGAGCTGATCCGCTTTGCGGGGAATTCATCCCTACCAAGATCCTAAAACAGATAATCAAGATTACGAAAAGAACTTTGTGAAAAAGTCTAACGTTTACACACTTAACTGAGTACAGGACAGTATATATTAGGGGTGGGCCACAATATTGAAATGGCAATACATTGTCGTCCTTGCTCACGCGATACGATAATCGATACCAACGATAATTTGCCACTAAGTTGGCTCACCGGCATCGCTAGTTCTCTCCATTGGGTGGCGCTGCTCGCCTGCATGCAGGAGATGAGTTAAGGGTGAAGTTTCAACAGCTTGTCTAATGCTCCAAACTTTCTTGAGTCAAATTTGAAGATGAAGTTTACAACAGTTCAATTCAAAAGCTCAGTTGAGCCCCAGCCACTTTTAAATCTAAAGTCTGAGTTTGGATTTTAGAACATTGGAACAGAGTGTGGATTATTTTGTGACGGCTGTATCTCTTCAGCAATAAGGTAAAGCTATTGATTGAGACTACCAGCACAGTCAATGCCGTGAACGTAAGTAACCCCCCCACCGTTTCACGGCCACGCATGCGTCTCCAAACTTTCACTCCGTACCGCCATGTGTTAACAGTTTATTCCCTAAAAAGGTATGAAACGACTTAAACTTCTGATTTCTGAAGTCAGTTATATGATTGAAACTATGAGTATAATCACTCATTTCAGTTGCGATATCTGAGGGTTCTTTATATTAAGCAGCTCTTATATGTACAGTATAATGTCTGAGTTCTACATGAAGATAAGTTTATGCAATATAGAGAAAATCTGCACATACTGAATGCATTATGCTGTATGTAGCATGGTATAGACACAGTAAAAAGTAGCGCGCTCTAGCAGGAGCCATGTTTAATGGGGAGGAATGCACTGTGTAGTGTTTGTTCGACTATGTTGTTAGCACAATGCTAATGCAACTTGCCAAGTGACAAAGAGGAACAGAAATAAAGCCCTGAAGCTGAAGTTGTGGTTTCCCTGCGCTTCCGACCGTGGTGGCAAAGCAAATATGGGAAATGTAACAAGAGCTTTGCTGTTACTTATGCAAGTTAATAACACAGCCTGAGTTTGTGTTATATTGATATGTAATTGTCGTGCAATATAACGGTTATTGTGGTATCGCGATATCGCTATCGTGAGATACCCTGCGATTCCCACCCCTAGTATATAAAGTAAATAAATGTCATTGTGAACATGTGATAACAAGATGCACCACAACAAAACATGAACTTAACCCATCACACATGGAGCAGTGGGCAGCCATCAACAGCACACAGTGAAAGTGTAGATTAGTGGTGCCCAATACGTCAAACTCAATCTACAGGTCAATCTCAAAGGCACGCTAGTCAAACTCAGAGCCTAGGCTTTCGAAATAAACTACTGCACATGTGAGACCGCGAAATGTAAAAATGAGTGAACCACAAGCCACCGAAGACATTACAGTGCAGATAGTGTGGGTACATTGCATGTCATTTAAACAAAGGGTGTTGGCCCATCATCCTTCCCCAATGTGGCATTTGCCAGTTTACTGACATACAATTCAGCCAGTCCGAGACCTTGTCTTTTGTATTACAAAGGGTGACCAATGGTCACCATATATGTGCAAACTACTGCAAAAGGGTCTAAAAATGACATTTTAATTGTTGGTTGATCATTTTGGCTTGGTCAGTTTAAAAGTAGCTCGCAAGCCAGTGATACCACAATGCTAACTGGGCCAGGACTTGAACCTGCGAGTCTCTGCTCACAAGGGAAGAGCTGAACTGCTAAGACGACTTCACACATTGGTTAAAACAGTGAGATTTCATTACAAATACAAAAGAAAAACCCATGTTTTCCCAATGGGTTTACTGTATGTACAAGTAATCAAAACAGGCTTTTAACATTTACATTTCATTAACCACTAGGCTACTACTGCCCAAGTAAGAACTTCATTCTAGCACTTCTACCTGTTATATTTAACTTAACTGAATACACCATAAACATGTCACTTCTCTATAAATCCTTACTTTAAATAAGTGGGTGTATTCAGAAACAAAATCCTTGTAACATACCCTTAATTTAAGTCAATGGGTCGCTGGTAACATTTTCCCTCAAAAGTGAATTAAACTTTCATCAACCGTAATGCAATGAACTGGAGATAAAGACTCACTTCCTTGTACCATCACAGTTCTGCACTATAAAGATAAAATCATCTGGTGTTACACAACTGCAGTACAGTCACTTAACAGCGAAAACAACCTCTCCCCATAACCAAGGCTTACCTTTCAGATTTAATGTGAAGGTCATCCAAAAGTAGTCACAAACTGTAACCACTGAACACTACCACGAACACACTGGCTCGGCTTTACCTCCATTTCTCATCTTTCTCCATCTGAAAAACAATTAAAGAAACCTCAATATACAGAAAACTCATAATTCTGAAGTACAAAATTAGTGGCAAGCATTGGCAACTGTTACAAATGCAAGGGCAACATTACAGCAAAAGAATTGCAAAAGAGGCTGAGATTCTTCATTGAAGGCATCAGTGTCTTGAAAGGCAATGTGGCAATATGAGGACTCATTTGATGGAAGGAGCTATGAAAGCTCAAAGGTTCACATAATATGGAACTTGCACATTCTAGGAGCTTACATTTAGCAAAGGTGTAAGAAGCAAGAACACTAGTTGGAGCATTTTTTGAGAAAATATGGACAATACAATGAAACTGTTGAAAGGATGCGTACAGGAGAGCAAAGGTTTTTACCTCACATTACAGGCCTATCTCCACAATTGCCCTAGTCAAGAAAGCGGCTTTCATCTCAGAGGACTCGAGTTCGTGGGCACAACACTTCAATCTCCATGGGCATTGTGGATTTCCCAAAATTGTTAGCAGAGAACTCTTGCAAGCAATGAAGCATTATTCAGAACCAGGAAGTAAGTCCATTTTCTCTTCTATTGCCACTATTTCCCCATTGTTATTTAATCCCATGTAACAAAGTTCCTAATCACCAAACCATCCAAAAAAATCAAAGCATGTTCAGTTAACTTGTTTAATGGGCTTCATTGAGCCAGATGTGTTTATTTTGTTATATTTACAAAAAAAGAGAGAAAACAAATCGCAAGTGCTTGTACACAAAACTTTGCATATGACTTCCCCAGAACAAACAAAATCTTCACATTAAAAGACTTTCAAATTTCAATTACTTTCAAAAAGAGTACTTTTTATACTCAAAGGTCAAATAGTAAAGAACCTTGGGCCACCTTAAGATGATCCATCCACGTCATATACAAAATGAGGCATCTGTGTGAAGTAGTTCAGTATCCAGATGGTTGAACATGTCTTTACCAACACCAAAGATGCAAACCACCCTAAGAGCACAACACAGCATGGCAAGCTTCTTTCCCCAATCTAATATGGTTCAATGTTTAGAAGCAGAAAGGTCCAATTTCAAATAATTAAGCAGAATATTGATGCACAGTTACATGTCAATTTGTCTTTGATGCGAACAGGCTGTGCTGAACTGCTAAGACGACTTCACACATTGGTTAAAACAGTGAGATTTCATTACAAATACAAAAGAAAAACCCCATGTTTTCCCAATGGGTTTACTGTATGTACAAGTAATCCAAACAGGCTTTTAACATTTACATTTCATTAAACGCCCAACAATGACCAAACTCCTCTGAAAGAGGCAAACTTTAACTTTTTTTTTTTTAAGGATCGCAAAAATGGTATCAGTATGTTTTAAGTAGGAGTAGTAGACACTCAAATACCATAACTGTCGTAACCATCTCTGTAGGATCCTCCAGAGCGCTCATAGCCACCTTGGTTTCTGAAATAACACGCATGGCCAGGTTAGCAAGAACAAATAGTTGTGCTCATAAGTTTACATAAACAGAATGACAGAATTTGTAATTTCTTAACCATTTTCAGAGAATATGAATGAGTACAAAAACTTTCACTCATGGTTAGTGTTTGGCTGAAGCCATTTATTGTCATACAACTGTGTTTACCCTTTTTAAAATCATAATGACAACAGAAACTACCCAAATGTTTACATACCCTGGTGATTTGGCCTGAGAACATGCACACGACTTGACACAAACTGGTTTGAAACTGGCTATAAAAAAAATTAAAAGTTCATCTTTGATGTTTGCTTGTAATTAGTGGGTGTGTATTAAAGGTTAATGAGTTTCTGGACTCCTGACAGACCCTTGCCGCTTTCATTCAGTGCTGCACTGACATTTCTTATATTCCAAGTCATGGGAAAAGCAAAAGAATTGTCAAAGGAAAAGGTAGTTGAACTCTATAAAACAGGAAAATGTACTAAAAATGTTACTTTTTGGCAACAACCATAAAAGATACATTTGGAGAGGAGTCAACAAGGCCTATGATGAAAGGTACACCATTCCTACTGTGAAACATGGTGGTGGATTGCCGTTTTGGGATGAGCTACAAAGGCAAAGGAAATTGTCAGAATTGATGGCAAGATGAATGCAGTAGATTATCAAAAAATACTGGAAGAAAATTTGCACTCATCAGCCCAAAAGCATGGGTTAAGAGATCATAAATTCTGTCAGGGTATGTAAACTTATGAGCATATCTGTATACTGGTACGGAGTTTAAACTAGCACTTTGATTCCATTCGAAACTACTGAAAATAAATAAATACATAAAACCACTAACCTGTTGTCTCTGTATCCTCCACCCCCTGAGTAGCCTCCACGCCTGTTGAAGTAGCCACCTCCACCACCACCAAAATAGTTCATGTCACTGTTGCCATAACTTTGGTCTCTGCCATAGCTCCTATTGCTACCTCCAAATCCATGGCCTCCACCTCCATAGTCCCTGCCTCCGCCGTATCCACCACCTTAGTCAAAAAAGTGGTTACGAGAAGTCAACATTTAAGTAGTAAAATTTCATAAAACAATATACCAAAAACCATTTAACTCCACATATACCCCTTCCTCTGCCTCCCCTGAAATATCCTCTGCCACCGCTGCGGTCACCACCACCAGCAGAACCTGAACCCCGGACACCACCTGGGTTTCCACCAGATTTACCAGCTTCATCAACGCGGATCGTTCGTCCATCAAGAGGCTTAATAGAGATAGAAAGCCATTGTGAGGTTTCCAAAACATAATCCCCCATGGTCACAGCTTGGTGCAATGTGTTACCTTTCCATTCATGCCAATTACAGCATCCTTGGCCTCATCTGGATTCTCAAATGTAACAAACCCAAAGCCCCTGGACTTGTGCGTCTCGCGATTTCTGATAATTTCCACTGGAAAGAATGAAAAGAAAAAACATCACATGTCAACAGAATAATGTAGTACAGATAAGCCATGTCTCAAATAAATTATACAAAACATTCATAACTTACCTTTAGTTACAGCTCCATATTTGCAAAATGACTCTTCTAAAGATTGCTCAGTGGTGTCATAGCTGAGACCACCAATGTACAGGGTCAGTTCTTCAGACATCTGTAGAGATATTTAAAAACAAGCCATTATTTCACAGAACAAAGCTCCTCTTCCTGTCTGGCCTTTGAACCCTCGATGCTCCCACACTGACTAGCGATAGCTAACTGGCTAACGATAGCGATAGCTAATTGCGCAGTCTTTAGTCAGTCTATATCTTCATTTTAGCGACTAACGACGAAAATAAGGTTCAGACAACGAACTGATAGTGTTTTAATACCCACAAATAACTCGGTAATTAATGTATAGCTAAAGTAAGCTAGCTAGCCTTAAACCAGAATTAGCCGGTTGCTAACCAGGCGAGAACTTTCTAGAACAAAGGGCGCGAGGCTGCAGCTCTGAGGGCATTTATTTTCTTGCCATATTCTCGTTGTTTAATAGAAATATTACATACGACACTTACTACAAGTAATCCACTTCCATTTTCGTGTTTTAGCAACAATCAAATATTTAAAACGCATGTTTTTTGTAATCGAAAGCGTTGAATAAAAACTAACACAGCGCTTAGCCAGTATTCTGACATTCACCCACCACATAACCAAGAAGAAAAACAAAATGCCTTCAAGCGAATTACCTTTTTTTTTTCGATGCTCAACTACACACGCGCCACTTATTATAGGCCTGCATTAACAGGCGGGAAAGAGACCGACCATAAGATGGAGTCCGGTCACGAGTTTCTGGAATTCGTGAATATTCATCCCACGTACATTCATGAATATTACAGCTCATGAATATTCATTACGGGAATAATGCTTGGAAATAGCGCCATCTATTGTATTAGAGCGCTTTGTGGGTTTTATAAAAAGGCGACATATGACCCTTCATAATGTTTGGGACAAAGACTTCTTAGATTTACCCCTCTGCAAAAAAAAAAAAAAAAAAATTACAGTGCACATTCATTTTCATTTAAAATGATATGCTTACATTTTAGTTTCACCATATAGAAATTACAACACTTTACACCCCCACTTTTTTCCACCAGGACACCAGTCCCAATGTTTGGGACAATTGGCTTCAAGGGTTAAAGCAATTATTCAGGTTTCATTGCTTTGTTAGTGCTTGGATAAGACACCTAGAATTGCTTCTACCATCTGGAGGCTGTAGTTGCCATTGTTCCAAGTAGGCCAAAAAAAAAAATCCACTCAGATGACAAAAAATTCCTCACTATAGTAAAGCAAAATCCTTTAAAACAGTTTAAAAACCCTAGAAACATCTACTGAATTTCCAGTAAACGCCTCCGAACTCAATGAACAGTGCTTCATCCTGCATGAGTTTGTAGACAATTGAATAGAAAGTTGAATGGCCAAGAAAGTCACCCGATTTCAAATCATTTGAGCAGGTCTTCCAGATGTTAAAGCTTAAAGGAACAAGCCCCTGGAACAGGCAGGAGCTGAAGGTGGTTGCAGTAGAGGCATCACCAGAGGATACTCAGCACCTGGTGATATCTATGAATCGCAAACCGGTCATTGCATGCAAGTTACATGCAAAGTACTAAACAAAACTGCTTTAATATTTTGTTGTGCAGCTCTTTCAGTAACCAAATCTACTGGAAAGTTCAACATAACATTTGTTTAAAATATCCCTTTATCAACCATGATATTCTAATTTGAGATGTTGACAATTTATTTGTAAGCCATAATAAAAAAAGGGGAAAAAAGCTTGCCATTTCACTGTGAAATTTATAAACCACTTCCTAAAAAATGTCAACAAAATAGAACTTTTCCACAATATTCTAATTAAGATTTTATTTCAAGGATCTTGCCAACTACTCCAAAGTATAGTCATGTTACAGAAGTCAATATTTCCAGTGTTGCACCAGCTGACAATCTAAACCAAAAGGCCTAAAGGATGTAAAAAAAATTCGGGAATTAAATGCACAAGAGACAAAATTATCAATCTTCATTTATTAGCTCACACACCTCAACAGACAGCTGGCTTTAAGTGACTGAACACGCACGGCTTTGCTGAAAAAAAAAGCACAAGATGCGTTCAAAACACTGATCATGGCTGGGATGAGCCACGTTAGCCTCTCTGTGGTCTCCTTGGGTTGTCTGTTCCCATGGAGAACTGATCGGCTCTGCAGGGAAGTCATCCCTAACTCAGCTCCTGAAACATATCTATATGAAAAAATATAACTATTAAAGATTTATACTTATTGGGCAGTGTGCAATAATAAGTATGTCCTGAGAAAGCTCTAGAACCAACGTGCTTACCAGGCAGCTAGTATTTGTTCATTTATAAATTATAAATTGTATTAAAAAGGTGGGTTTATGGTACAGACCCCAACAACTCATATTTTGCTGTTAACATTTCTACTTTAGAATTATTCATTTTAATGCCTTGTACCATTTCAGACCCACAAATAATAAATTCTGGTTTTACACAATTGCAGTATAGTCAGTTAAAAGCAAACAATATCCATAAATCAAGACTTACCTTTCAGATTTAACCCAAGTCATCCAAATGTAGTCACAAACTGTAACCACCGTGGACACTGGCTCAGCTTTGCCCCTTCATCTTTTTCGAACTGAAAAACAACAAAAAACTCTCAATATACAGACAGCTCAAATATTCAGAACTACAAAATAACTGGCATGCATTGGCAACTGTTAAACTTAAAGGTAGCATTAAGACAAAAGGGATCATTAAGAAAGATGTGATTCTTAGTGGGGGGGAAAATAGGACATTTAAGGCTGACTCTTCAGTGCACAGTGTCTTGAAAGGCAATGAGGCAATATGAGGACTTATCGGATGGGAGCAGCTTTGAGAGTTCAAATATTCACTGCAATAATTTGGAACTTAAGTGTAAAATGAACTAGAGTATACTACAAGAAATAACCCTGGAAATGAAACATTCCAAGGACAATGCATTTTCCTCATTTTGGTGTAACGCACTCGCCTTTTAAAAAGGTCACAATACTGACCATAGTTGCACTTCTTAGGAGCTTAAATTTAGCAAAGGTGTAAGAAGCAAGAACACTAGTTGGAGCATTTTTTGAGAAAATATGGACAATACAATGAAACTGTTGAAAGGATGCGTACAGGAGAGCAAAGGTTTTTACCTCACATTACAGGCCTATCTCCACAATTGCCCTAGTCAAGAAAGCGGCTTTCATCTCAGAGGACTCGAGTTCGTGGACACAACACTTCATTCTCCAAGGGCATTGTGGATTTTCCAAAATTGCTAGCAGAGAACTCTTGCAAGCAACGAAGCATTATTCAGAACGACTATATGTATCAGTCATGAAGCTAGTAAGTCAATTTTCTACAATTGCCACCCTTCCCCATTACTATTTAGTCCCAATATTTAAGTACCTAAGGTCTAAGGAACCCATTTAATTTCAATCAAGTAAATTTACACCAATTTCACAAACTCCTTAAATCCAATCTAACCCCAGTAGTAAATTGTAAGGTCTTTTAAAGACTTACTTCAGACATTTTAAGCACAAAATCGAAGCATGTTCAGGAACTCGTTTAATGGGCTTCATGAAGCCAATTTTTTATACAAAAACAAAAAAAAGCAGTTGTTTGTACATAGAACAGGGCACATTTCTTTCCCAGATGGAACAAAATCTTGACATTAAGAGACTGAGTTTAAAGTTATGTTCAAAAAGTAATTTTAATATTCATATACAAAGAGTAAAGTACCTTGGGCCACCTTAAGATCACGTATTGGGTACAAACTGAGAAGTCACCATTAAAGTAGTTCACTCTTTGGATACTGAATATTTACAAGTCTTTAGCAACACCAAGGATGCAAGCCACTCCAAGAGCACATCACAGCTTGGCAAGCTTCTTTTGGGAATCTGATACGGTTCGGTGTTTAAGAGGCAGAGACGTCCAAGTAAATGAATGGATTGACAGCTGTCTTCAGGAGTCATTTTAAGCTACATGTTGGTCCAGAATTTCATGTCAATTGGTCTTTGAAGCTAACAGGCTGTGCTGAACTGGTCAGAGATTTCACAAATGGTTTAAAACAGACTTCCAATACAGATATGAAATGAAACAAACCCACGTTGTCCCATGGGATACTGTATATACAAGTAAATTAAATGGGCTTTAACATTTACAGTAATTAAATGCCCAAGAATGACCATGAATTCCTCCTCTCAAAGAGCAAGCAAGCTAACATGAAAACAAGTGTTAAAAAAAAAGAAAAAAAAGAGAAAAAAGTTGCAGAAACCACCAAAATGGTTTATGTAGGAGTAGCAGACACTCAAAAATAAAAAATGAAAATCAAAAGATTCTTCGAAGAGCACATCTTTTAAATACAGCCAGCGAAGGGATGGTCTTGGAATCAGGATTTTTTTTTACTCGTGCGTAGCTGAGGACAAGAAGCAGGCAAGAGTGAAGGCACTGGAACATTCGGACATCCTTTCCAAATAATTAACTGACACCACTAAACAATGCGGTATTCTCACAATTTCAAGAAATTAAGCTAAAATTAATCGACATTCCTCTGGTAGAGACTAGGTCCACTGGTGGATTAAGACTATGCTGGAAATTTAGATCATTCCATGGAGAAGTATCAGCTAGCATTCAATCCATATTTTAAATGTTTCAGTATTAGAATCACCAGATAGGCGTGTGAACCAGGACAGAACAGACCCTTCAACCATTTCCTTGCAATTCATGTATTTTCTCATGTAATTTTGATAGAAACCATTTTAGATATCTGTACATACCATAGCTGTCATAGCCATCTCTGTAGGATCCTCCAGAACGCTCATAGCCACCCTGGTTCCTGGAAGAACATAAATGACCCAGTTAGTAAGAATAGTGATAGAGTTCATATTACTAACTTGATTCCATTTGGACCACCACTGACAGACCTAAACTAACCTGTTGTCTCTGTATCCTCCACCACCTGAGTAGCCGCCTCCACTCCTGTTGAAGTAGCCACCACCACTACCACCACTTCCATAGCTTCGGTCACTGCTGCCATAACTCCTGTCACCACCGCCATAACCCCGGTCTCCACCATAGCTTCTGTCGCTTCCACCATATCCCCGGTCTCCACCACCATAACTCCTGTCTCCACCATATCCTCCACCACCTGGGAAGTTGAAAGCAAGGTTAACAATTGAATAGCAGAGTTATAAAAACTCTGGCAAAACATGCTTAACGTACTACTTACCCCTTCCTCTACCTCCCCTGAAAAATCCTCTGCCGCCGCCACCAGAACCTCTGAAGCCACCAGACCTTCCACCAGATTTGCCAGCTTCATCAACGCGAATCATTCGTCCGTCAATAGACTAGGTAGGCACAAAAGCATGGTGAGGTTTCCGAAACATTACAAATACCTCAAATTTAGAACAGCAGAATTACAAGGCTACCTTTCCATTCATTGCAACCATTGCATCCTTGGCGTCATCTGGATTTTCAAACGTAACAAACCCAAAGCCCCTGGAACGGTCTGTTTCGCGATCTCTGATAACATCAACTATAAAGAAAAATATCAAGCGCGTTATCAAAACAGCAATAAAACCACTTACCAAAGAAACGGTTACATAAAATATTTAAAACAACTCACCTTTGGCAATGGTGCCGTATTTGGAAAAGGCCTCTTCCAACGATTGCTCGTTGGTGTCGTAGCTGAGACCACCAATAAAGAGCTTCCCTTCATCAGACATCTGTAAATTAAAAAATAAACCATTATTTGTCGTGTTCAACTTCCATACGTGTCCAACGTGTATGCAAAAACTCTTCATTCGACAATTTCAAGTATTATTTTGTACAAATACCCTCTAAAAAAACTTCGTGAGTGTGAGAAATATTTTTTTACCATTTTAAATGTCTCAAATAACGAAAACCGTATCTGGGTGATAAAATCAAAGGCGGAGCAGCGCGGCTATGCTAACGTTAGCCGGTTAGCAATGGCGCAGGTCTTTAGTCTGACACGAGGCCCGCGTGTTCATTTTAGCAACTAACGACGATAAGAACGACAAATACGTATCTAATTGATAGTTTTAATAAATCCTCGTTATATATAAATGTTACAATTAGTCACATACGGCTTTACATCCAGTTATCGATATGTAGGTCATCGAAGCTAGCTAGCCTTAAACCGGAATTAGCCGGTTGCTAATCAGGCGTGAACTTTCTAGAACAAAGGGCGCGCGCCTGCAGCTCCGACCACAAATGTATTTACTCCCAATGTTCTCGTTACTAAATATAAATATTACATACGACACTGGCTGCCACAACTAATCCATATTTTTCGTGTTTCAATAAATAACCAATTCTTAAAAACGATGTTTTCATTGTAATCTAATGTATTGAGTAACTATTATTTAAAAACACTCAGACATAGCGCTAAACAATCAAAAAGACATTAGACGAACACAGCAAAGAAGAAGAACAACAAAAAACCGTCGAACTAAATACCTTTGTGTGTTTTTCGGTCTTCAGCGACACGAGCTACTGGTTAAGATGCTTCTGCGGCGGCTACAAGGAGCAAATGAGACCGACTGTAAGATGGAGTCCGGTTACGAGCTTCTGGGCTCATGAATATTCAGCACACGTACACTCATGAATATTACACATATCGTGAATATTCAATAGGCGCGCGGTGCTTGGAAATAGCGCCATCTACTGTATATCTGCGCATTGTGCGTTTCAGAAAAGAAACTGGCGAGATGGCGACATTCATTGTCCTACATACATTTTGGGACAAATACACGTTTTTCCTTGATTTACCCCTCTGCTCCACGGTGTACAAATTTTAAATGAAACAAATTAAATTGAATACTCCACACTTCAATTTAAATGTATTCCATTTTAGTTTTACTATGTAAGGACAAAAACGGTGTGTGTGCATCAGTGAGCTTTGGGGGCTCAAGAAACTTTCCTTCCTTGGATCACTTATGGTAGATACTAGCTACTGCTTACTTATAACATTCCACATGATCTGCTGTTGCGGAGAAACCAGTCAAACACACAGCCAACTACACAGAAATAGAAATAGTAAGTAAATCTTAAGAGATAGGAAATATATATGTACACACACATATTCATACATATACATATACACACTATATGTGGGGCAGTGGTGGCCTAGTGGTTAGGACTTTGCCCCTGAAATCTAAAGGTTGCAGGTTCAAGTCCCAGCCTGGGCACCACTGAGGTACCCTTGAGCAAGGTACCGTCCCCACTTCACTGCTC
>JBBIGC010000039.1:9517846-9532329 GCA_037576955.1 Lepidarchus adonis
AGAGAGGGAGAGAGAGAGAGAGGGAGAGAGAGAGAGAGAGAGAGAGAGAGAGAGAGAGAGAGAGAGAGAGAGAGAAACACGACTGCTCCCAATACATCCAACTAATCAGCTCATTGACCAGCACTTCCTCAGTCAAAGTGGGTGTGTTAGAGCAAGACCGCACTCAAACTTGCAGGGCAGGGGGGTAATCCAGGACAAAAAAATAGGGAATTTAAGCCTTTGTTCTGGAGAACTCCTTCTGGAACCTTTAATTTAAGAGTGTGGTTGCTGGATAAGTAGAGTACCTTCATAATTATGAAAGAGTTACATAAGTCTGTGGCTCCTTGTCCAAGACATTCCACAACAAGGGCCTTGAAAGTGTGTCAAGAATGAAGCCTTTGCTGATAAAAATTCTGCAAAGAACCTTCTTTTAACCACCACAAACAATGTTGTCTAGTACCACACAGTAGAATCTTATTAGACCAGATGTTTCTATAGAAAGCGACTTGTTTTCAGTGGTACGCAGGGTGTTTCCAATGCAGTGAACGAATGTAAAGACGTTTAAAGTGTAATGAAAAGCAGTTCTGAAACCGAACATTGGTTTTTTAATGTCATTTTACACACTGAATTTAATGGACAGAGATTTATCATTTGAGTCTGTTCTCAGAGCATTAAACACTTATAAGGTCACATGCTCTAGTGCCTCTGATGTGAAAAGCGCATGTGTTACCAGCCAGGTTATGAGGTGCACATATTTGCATACAAAAATACAAGGTTGCAGTAAAAACATTTTTCATTGTAGCACGGTGTCCTTGGCTGGTTCTGTGGAGGACAGCAGGATGAGTCACTATGCCAATTCATAGAGACCAAACTTGCTTAGTGCTGTCACCTCACGGCAAGAAGGTCCTGGGTTCAATCCATGGTTTGGCTGCAGGTGCTGTGTGGAGCTCTCCACATGTTCACATGGGTTTCCTCCAGGTTCTCCGCTTTCCTCCCACTGGTTTAGGCTCTAAATTGCCTCCTCTTGTTCATAGTGTAGCCTACATTATTCCATAGTTATGCTTTTAGCTTAAGATGGGTTTCCAGAGAAACTTCCCCTGATGCAATGTTATGTTGTGTATGTTCCTCATGATCCTAAATATTAATTCATATCTTCAGTGTAGTGTCCGAATTATTCGTTCGCTCATAAGTCTTACATTAGTGGGGAGAGCAATGCTCGCAGGATGAGGGTGGTTCCCGTGACTTCCTGCTTCTTCCTGAATGATGAGGCCCAATGATCCAAACCATGTGAGCTGAATGATTGAGCAAGTGCCTCCTTTGGCCCACCCACGTCTAGCACCCTGCCCAAGGTCAGCATTCCACCACTGCCGTGGGATTAATGTACAGCAACAGCACCCCAACCCCCTACCTCAGCTTTCATAAAGACTTTCAGAGAAACAACATGTGCTGCGTTCACCCCCGCAGCCCAGCCCACCCCGTCCCGTCCTCCCTCGCGATCAAAGAGCTTTCAGCAAGGCCAGAGACAGATGCCAAGGCAAGACAAAATATTAGCTGGCATGCAATATCATACCATAGCAGAGCCGAGGAAAAGAAAGGCAGGTTGTTGCCAACGAAGAGTGGACGCAGGTCCGCACTGCAAAAACTTTCATTAAAGCTGAAACTGCTGACATGAACCAAACCAGACGTGTTCCAAACTCCTTGTTATGAGCTTCAAAAACAGCGATGGCAGCGTATAAAGCCAGCAGACTCACTAGGTCATGCACTCGGTCAGTACGGTTCATGTTTTCATGGAAATCAGTTCAATTTTGTACATTGAAATGTTTTTTCAGTCTATATACAACCCTATTTCAAAAAAGTTGGGACGCTTTGTAAAAAATCAATAAAAACAGGATGCAATGATGTCATGCAAATTTCATTTTCTTGACAACAGAACATAGTAAACATATTAAATGTTAAAAGTTAGAATGTGGAAACTGCACAGTGTAATTGTTGTTGCCATTTTTTTTTTATTTTTTTTTTTATTCAACTTAAAACCATGGTATGCAACAATTACTATTGCACTGTTTCACTGGATACCTTAATAAAAATATTTAAACAAAAGTGAGAATGTGCAGACAACAGTGCTACAACAGTGCAGATGATAAGAGCTACAACATTACTATTTGAAGAGAAACACATTTCTACACTATAATTAAGAGCTTATGATTAATTCTAAAACAGACGTACATAGTTAACATGTCCTATTCATATATACAATTGTTTTAGATTATGAGGTAGTCGCGGAATAGTAGAGTTTTGAGGTGTTTCTTGAAGGTGGAGAGAGTATATATACTATATATAGTATATAATACTATTTTACCATTAAAAAAATAGTTTTTTTAATTTGATGGCAACATGTGTCAAAAAAGTTGGGACACGGCAACAAAGGACAGGACAGGTAAGTGACACTAAAAAGAAACAGCGGCAGGAAAATTTATTTAAAGTAGTTAAGTATATTAAAGTATATTAATTGGCAACAGGTCAGTAAGATTAACAGGTATAAAAGTGTCAGAGTCTCTCAAAAGTAAATGTTAGCGAAGGTGCACTGAATTTCTCATCTACAGTACATAATATCAATAAAGGATTCCAAAAAATCTGGAGAATTCTGTGTGTGCAAGGGATAAGACAGAAAAGCAATATTGAATGCCCATGATTTTTGGGCCCTCAGGTAGCAATGAATTAAAAAGACAGGAAATTGCTTCTCGGGCAGGAAATCACAGCATGGACTCAGGAACACTTTCAAAGGTCATTATCTGCAAACACAGTTTATAAATGCAGCTTATAGCTCTATCCCGAAATGAAGAAGCCATATGTGAACATGATCCAGAACTGTCGCCTTGTTCTTTTGGCCAAAGCACATTTAAAATGGACAGAGACAAAGTGTTCAGATTCTTTTTCGAAAATGTGTATTTGCTGAATCTGAATTAAACAGGAGAGGGATCATATGACTTGTTATAAGTGCTCAGATCAAAAGCCTGCATCTGTGAGGGTACAGGGGTCCATTGGTGCCTGTGGAATTGGTAGCTTGCACATTTGAAAAGGCAGCATCAGTGCTAAAAGATATGCACAGGTTTTAGAGCAACATTTGCTCACATTCAGATGATGTCTTTTTCAGGGAAGGCCTTAAATATTTCAGCAAGACAATGCTAAATCATGCACGATATGCATGATATGAAAAATACGACAAAGAAGACCCAGGACTGTTGAGCAGTTAGAATTGTATATCAGAGAAGAATGGGACAACAGTCCTCTCCCAAAGTTCACCTATACCATAGTTCTGTTCAGTTCTCAGACATTTATGGACTCAAAATGGTACATTTACTCAGTTTAAACATATGATTGGTTCTATTGTGATTAAAATATGGGCTTTTTTTCATTTACATCTTACACAGCGTCTAAACCTTTTTCAAATTGGGGCTGTAGAACCATTAAATACAACCCATGAAGAACTACTGTTATGGTATAATGAACTGGATGTAAGTTTCTAAAATTCACAACATCTGGTCCTGGAGGGTGGAATCCACTACTGACTGGTGCTTTCTCTGCTTAAACACACCTGATTCTACTCATTGGTTATCTCACCATGTCAGTTTGATTAAGTGTGTTAGAGCAGGAAAATCCTCAAAGCCTGCTGGACTCTGGACCTCTAGGACAAGACCATTTTTTAATGGCATCACTTGTTTTAGGACATTTCTCTAGAGAGTATATGCTCAAACTTTTGGAGGTCCATCATTTGAACTGTGTATACAGTCAAACCCCGTTTGCTCGCCCCCCGCCCCCCTTATCTCGCCAAACCCTCCTCTCGCCATGAAAGGCTGCAGCACATGTTATTTATCCAGTTATGAGAGCTTGTCAACCCCACCTCTCGCCAAGTTTAGAGCTCGGACCAATATGGGGTGAGCTAACCAGGTTTGACTGTATGTAATTCTTCAGAAACCTATAGCATACTGTAAAATTTTATGGGAAAAAGTAAATCATTAAAAAAACAAAATGCAATACTGGGTCTTTGCTCTTGCCAAGTGAGCAAACATTTTGTTTTATTGTGTTAAAATGATTTTCATTGTTGTAGAAGTCCTACATTATATGTTCCAATCAAGAAAGAAAAAAAACAACCACAACAACAACAAAAAACTATATATTTTTTTTGTTTGTTTTTTTTGTTGTTTTTTTTTACTAATTTCTTAGTCATGAATGGCTTGATGAAGAGCTTAAGTTGGGAAGGAGCCATAAGCCCAAGGCTCTGGTATGGAAAAAGCACAATAAGAGCTTCACTGAATCTTTGAACTGGCTGTGGAAAAACAGTTAGTGCTGGGTTCCCACACTAGTGCTAATACCAGCTGTGCCATTGATTGATTTAATGGAAGTCTGATCCTGGTGATCTATTGCTCTACTGCTATTTTGTTGGAGGTAGGTATGTTGGATCTACTTCAGTCAGGTTCTCCCAAAGGCCTTGGTTACCTGGACCCAGGGTGGTAGATCATCATAACCAAGTAATGGCTGTTTGTTATTCATCTAGTGATGGGAGAACGATATCTGGAAGTCTTGGACCATTCAGTAAACAAGGTCTGTAGAGGCAGAAAACAAACCGTGGCTGGTGACTAGATGGTACGAGACTGAGGATGTGATGACACACAGTCATACGCACCTCAGAGTGAGTCAGTGACGGAACATGAAGTTTACAAGGAACTGTTACAGGATGACGTGCTGTACTTTACAGGCATAATGAAAAATGTCAAAATAAAAAGAAGACGTTTTAGAGCTGCCAATGATTTATAAGATACTTACAAGTACACTACTGCAACAATTCTGTATAAATAATCGATTTAAATGTTTTTAAATGTTGTAAACAGAGTGGTCTGTTAGGAAATATTCATCATAGCAAAGTTTTTTAGAGTGATGGTAACAGGAATCAGGAATCCAAAACATTTAACCTAAGAAAGATATTTGAAATAAATATTAGCAGGGCATTATTATGAGTTTTGAAACACAACTGTCAATGCAGGGTTGTATTAATTTTTAATTTGTTAGGGGTGGGATGGTTACATTATGGCATCTCCATGTTTCACATGAAATCAGTGGGACAATACTTTAGTATATAACCCAAAAGAGAAATTATCATTTATTTTGTTTTTTAAATACTTGTTGCATTTTATTTAAGCTTTACAATAATTCAGAAATGCATTATTTACTTTTATTATTATTTTTATTTAATATGAGCTCATTTGTTTTGGAATTAAATATGTCTATACTGTTTTATGGACATTGTGGTTGCCATCACTGCTGAAAAGGAGCTGATTGGTAAGTTTTACACCAAAACACGACCAGTGACTTTCCTCAATCTCAAGACTTTTCTCAATCAAAGACTTTTCTTAATCAAAGACTTTTCTCAATTAAAAGACTTTTCTCAGTCTCAAGACATTTCTCAATCGAAAGACTTTCTCAGTCTCAAGACTTTTCTCAGTCTGAAGACTTTTCTCAATCTAAAGACTTTTCTCAATCTAAAGACTTTTCTCAGTTTCAAGACTTTTCTCAGTCTCAAGACTTTTCTTAATCAAAGACTTTTCTCAATTAAAAGACTTTTCTCAGTCTCAAGACATTTCTCAATCGAAAGACTTTTCTCAGTCTCAAGACTTTTCTCAGTCTCAAGACTTTTCTCAGTCTCAAGACTTTGCTCAGTCTCAAGAATTTTCTTAATGGAAAGACTTTTCTCAGTCTAAAGACTTTTCTCAGTCTCAAGACTTTTCTCAGTCAAAAGACTTTTTTCAATCGAAAGACTTTTTTCAATCGAAAGACTTTTCTCAGTCTCAAGACTTTACTCAGTCTCAAGACTTTTCTCAGTCAAAAGACTTTTCTCAGTCTCAAGACTTTTCTCAATCTCAAGACTTTTCTCAGTCAAAAGACTTTTCTCAGTCTCAAGACTTTTCTCAGTCTCAATACTTTTCTTAATTAAAAGACTTTTCTCAGTCAAAAGACTTTTTTCAATCGAAAGACTTTTCTCAATCTCAAGACTTTTCTCAGTCTCAAGACTTTTCTCAGTCAAAAGACTTTTTTCAATCGAAAGACTTCTCTTGAGTCAAAAGACTTTTCTCAGTCTCAAGACTTTTCTCAGTCAAAAGACTTTTTTCAATTGAAAGACTTTTTTCATTCGAAAGACTTTTCTCACTCTCAAGACTTTTCTCAGTCTCAAGACTTTTCTCAGTCTCAAGAATTTTCTCAGTCTCAAGACTTTTCTCAGTCTCAAGACTTTTCTCAGTCTCAAGACTTTTCTCAGTCTCAAGACTTTTCTCAGTCAAAAGACTTTTCTCAGTCTCAAGACTTTTCTCAGTCTCAAGACTTTTCTCAGTCTCAAGACTTTTCTTAATTAAAAGACTTTTCTCAGTCAAAAGACTTTTTTCAATCGAAAGACTTTTCTCAATCTTAAGACTTTTTTCAGTCTCAAGACTTTTCTCAGTTGAAAGACTTTTCTCAATTGAAAGACTTTTCTCAGTCTCAAGACTTTTCTCAGTCTCAAGACTTTTCTCAGTCTCAAGACTTTTCTTAATCAAAAGACTTTTTTCAATCTCTACTTTTCATGTCAAGAGAGACGGGTTAAAATTGTCTTAAAAATGTGAGACTGCCCTTTTTAATTGGTTTGTTTTGTTTGATTTACTGTTCTTTTAATTCTATCCCAACACAACAATACCATGAGCTGAACACACGATTATCCCGTAGAAGAAATCATTGTTTACAGGGTGGGGGAAGGAATGTAGATGAAGTAGCCCAGACTAAACAGCGGGCGCTTTTCCACGTATAGCTGTCGAAACAAACACACTGCACCCGCCCGGTTTTGATTAAATGCCTATTGCTCTCTCTCTCTCTCTCTCTCTCTCTCTCTCTCTCTCTCTCCCTCTCTCCCTCTCTCTCTCTCTCTCTCTCTCTCTCTCTCTCTCTCTCTCTCTCTCCCCCTCTGTGTGAATGGGATGAGGTGTGGGAGTTCTCTGCCTCATTACATCCCAGAAGTGACACAGTCAGGCATGCTCGATCCACTTGGAAAAGGCTACAGAGGGAAGCTCTGGCCCATCCCATCCCATCCCATCCCACTACATCCCGTCCCAGCCCAGCAGCATAAGTCACTCAAGAGTGGAATATTTATACAGAGGCGGACCCACATCACTCATCACAAGCCCATTCACATAAACGAGGGCAGAGCTCCTTTGGAACGACAGAGCCGAGCAGACCCACAAATATCTCTTTCAGCATCTGGGACTGTTTGCAGAACTTCTATCATGAGCTTCTTCTCTGCATTTCGCTGTGTGATGCTGCTTTCGCTGTGCGAAACCCTTGGAAAACACCAAACCAATGGTAAGTCTAGATCCAACTGTTTCTTTCATTTGTTTATGTATTATTTTTTACTCCGGGGCCCGAGAGGAGCGAGTGAGAGATGCTCTGTAGCTTTTTTCAGTCACAGTGAAACCACGAGACAGTAAAAATCACAAGACTGTAATATCAAGAGAGATGTCGAACTCTGTGAACTCGACCACCCAAGCCAACTTCAGCAGAACTGCAGCTGATGAGATGTGCACATTGTGCAGGTGCACACACACACACACACACACAGGACCAGAGCCAGGAGGAGAATTTAACCCCAATAAATTTCAGGTCTTTCTGGTGGTCGAGTGCACATTTAAGGGGGTGTGCTGTAAGATGTATGCAATATATATTTGACTGCAATAACAACCCTAAAGCACAAATAAGCCAGTTACAGACACATAATTTACAAAGAAGAATTTTTAACATATTAACGATCATTATTATAATAGATACTGAGGGTGGAAACATCAACCCAATATTTCAATGTGCTCAGAATGTTCTCCAAAGTGTATTAGAGGTTGGAAAGAATGGTGGGGGTTGACGATTGAATCCTCTCCCATATTTTTTACATCAAAGTATCACATGATCGCTGTAAAGTAATTGCGTACAGCTGTGTTTGTGCTTCATAAAAGTGTAATATAGTGCCAAATGCTTTATTTATAGGTCACAGGTGTTGTATTCTAATTGTGCTGTGTAGGCATTTATCCTGTAATAGTGATACAGTCTCAGCAGTCATAAAGCATTTACACCCATATAAAGCTAATTATATGTTACCATCATTATCATTATCATTTATATAATAAGCTCCAGTGGAGTCCATCATAATATATTAGCTGCAAACTTACTATTGAAGATGCCAGTGTGGGTGATTGTGTGAACGGGGTGATTATATCAGAAATTGCTTTTACAAACCCAAAATAAATGTAAAAAAAATGGTCAAACACATAAAGCCTTTAATTAAACATTAGTAACTACTCGTTTATCCACCTTTTTATTACCGTACATTACTAAATGTTAAAAAGCATTTAACATCTTACTGTATGTTTGTCCGTTATAGCTCAGGAAGAATAGTTTTAGTTGTGTCTCGAATGCTATGAAATATCTGGAATGTTCCACGAGTCACATGTTACACAGGAAGCTGCATTATCCAAATTTCCTGAAGATCAGTGGGGGGAGAAAAGTAATCTCTCATGATATTGTGAGATTGGAATACTTCAGCCCTGAAATCCAAACTAAGTATTTAATGAAAATTATTCAAATGTACATTGGACATTAGTCAAGCACATTTTGCGTATTTTCTAATAAGAAAAAAAAAGTATGTTCCTGAGGTAAATTTGGAAAACATAATTTTGAATGGATTTCCTAGATTCAGTGTATGGAATAACTTCTTCATTTCTGTTCGTGTGTGTGTGTGTGTGTGTGTGTGTGTGTGTGTGTGTGTGTGTGTGTGTGTGTGTGTGTGTGTGTGTGTGTGCACAGCGGGCATGTGCTGGCTGCAGCAGGGCCAAGAGCCACGCTGTGATATGGTGCTCATGCGTGGAGTCACCAAAGAGGAGTGTTGTGCCGGTGGCCGTCTGGACACAGCCTGGTCCAACACCAGCCTGCCCATCAACGAGGTCAGTCTGCTGGGCTTCTTGGGCATCATCTCCTGCAAACCCTGCAAAGGTAGGACATCAATGAGTCATTCAAAAAACCCAAAAGTGTTTAGTGTTCAATTTGGGGTCTCCATTGAGTTCTTTAATACTGACCGTTACTGGCCCAACCGACCTCCAGTGAGGTCATTAGGTGCGTGTTAATAGAAATGAGAATTGCATTGTGGTGAATGAAGACCTCCTTGTTTACCGTTAGACCTCTAAAGATCTTCAGATGTTTTCTGTTATGGCCCAGTTTTTCGTGAGAGCTGTTTTAAGTGAGAACACCTTGCTCAACAGGCTTTGCCAAGCACTGGATTTGCAACAGCGTATTTGCGTTGATCTATGATTTCAATGAACGTGTGGAACAGCAAGTCCATTGTGGTGTGCAGACGAAGGGTCACAGTAGAACGAGATGCTGAGGCGAAAGCGAAAAGTGACACTGAGGTGGAAGTGTGGTAGACGTCGCACCCAGACGGACTGTGGTTGAGGGGAAATCTGAGGTTGTTGGCTGGGCTCTTTAAATTTATTCTTTTTTCACATTTGAGAACCTTGGCATGGATTTAACTCCATCCAGCTGTTCTGAACATGATCCAGAGTTGTGAGTCTTGGCCAGATATGCAGGCTTGGTCAAGGATATCAAATGTGTATATGAATATATATATATACATCAAGAATGTGGGCAGACATGTCTCTTCAATTATCAGCCAGACTGCAGGATGAGTAGGAATTCCATAGGAAAACATTGGAAAACCTCTTTGAAATGGTGAGTTCAATCAATAATGCGTCCCAGAGGTCAACAGGTGCCAAAATAATAGAGGTACAGTATGGAAATGCACCCGCCTGAAGGAAGGCAGGGAATTATGTGAAGTTTCTGCTTCTGGAGAAGGCCAACTGTACTGCTCCATACAATAGCAGTTCTCTTCTTCTTGCCCATCTCTCCCCTTCTCACTCTTTCCGAGTGCTTGTTGGAAGGCAGGCTTGTTTTGCCTTCCTCCCGCAGAAATGACTGAATTCCAGCTTACCGCAGAGAGAAATGGCTGCCACATGCTGGAGAAGTCTGGTCCTCATAAGCACAGAACACAACCAGCGTCATTAGATACTTCAAAAAAACAGGAGAACAGGAAGAGAACGGTAAAAAGAGAAAGTCTCGTTTATTGTTTGTTCCAGAATACTCTTCCATTACCATAAAATTATATAGACCTCACTTGGTGCGCGACCATGCGTGTGCTGCATGACAAGAGCTGTGGAGCATTCCTGAAGGCCCAGCTCATACTTTCTGACTAATCTGTACATTTCTATACAGTCTGGTTTTGGAGCTCTTCATGGGAGTGCCAGGATAGTCGATGGCAGCTTATAACTTAATTTAAAAGATTGCTGGGATTCATAGAGGGGGCAGCGGTATCTGCTCATGCTGGCAGTGATTGAGCGCTAAAAAAACTCAGAAAACAGGATATTAAAGGGGGTTTTCAGAGAAGCGCTCCAAGGTTTCAGGGCTTTCATGGTCTTGGCACACATCGCAGACGTGAGAGAGATTCTCAGTTGGTGATAATGCATTTCTGCGATTATAAATGTGTAGGAATGATCACACCAGGCCCCATTTTCTGCAAAATTTGAAAAATAACACCTGCTCCTCACCATGCTGATTAAAATCCCTATATAAATCCTTTTCTTCTCATGTAGAATTACTATTTTGGATATAAGAGGTTTAGTTCTGACCATATACCTATAAACATTTTGCATTATGCAGTGTCAAAACCTCATATCTCCATAACAGGGATTTTAGAAAGTAAGTCAAGTTCTTGACTTATTTTATTCAAAATTATGGTGAATTTCGATTTCTCTTGGCTCATATGTAGTAAAAATTAACTCAAATACAAACATTAAAATTTGAGGGTCTGACTTTTTTTTTACAGTGTAAATGTGACTTTAGAGCAGTCAAATAGGTAACAGAAATAATTCAGGTGAATAGAAATCGATGTCCTGTATAATCATGTCATATTAAACACTATAGAAACATTTTTCAAGTGTGGTGTCCACCTTTCTTCTCAGAGACGTGTGAAGGGGTGCAGTGTGGTCCAGGGAAGGTGTGTAAGATGAAGGGTGGACGCCCTCAGTGCGTTTGCTCCCCGGACTGTTCCAACGTCTCCAGAAAGCACGCTGTCTGTGGGAGCGATGGGAACTCTTATAAAGACGAGTGTGCGCTCCTGATGGCCCGTTGCAGAGGTCACCCTGACCTGGAGATCATGTACCAAGGAGAGTGCAAAAGTGAGCCTCTGCGTTTTCCATTCACTTACATTAGAATGACACTGCGTTAAGCTTCTTCACTGCTGTGGGAGATACTGACCCCAAAAACACTTATTGCATAGTGATTTAATAGCAAAACTCAAATTCAGTAATTGCTATGACGTTTTCAGGTGTTACTATGAAACTGAAACATTAATATGACAAAGAGGAAGGTCAACGTCCAGACCTTTAACCAAGCTGAACATGGTGCTTCCCTTCTTCTTCCAGAGTCGTGCTCCAAAGTGGTGTGCCCTGGTACCCACACCTGCGTGACAGACCAGACCAACAGTGCCCACTGCGTAATGTGTCGCACAGCCCTCTGCCCAATGCCCCTGCTCACTGACCAGACCATCTGCGGCAACGACAACATCACCTACCCCAGCGCGTGCCATTTGCGCCGGGCCACCTGCTTGTTTGGCCGCTCCATAGGGGTTCGCCATTACGGCCACTGCAGAAGTAAGGATTGGCTCGTTGCTCCGGCCTAAACACCTCCCACTCAGACAGAGGTGATCTAAAACAACACACTGACAGAGCAGATCTGAAACAACATGGAGTCTAGAGGTGTTACTGAATACTAATACAGATATGAGGGCGAATATTTGGGAGCGCACCTTGGTCTAGTAGGAAACGGCGTAATCGCTTCGCTGCCCGAAGTTGAGCTGGCACTCTAGTACTTTGAGTACTTTCACTTCCCAGCTTCATTTACCACATTATATCCAGTATTTGGTTTCTGCCAGGTTCAGTAAAATGCTCTCACCTCTAGGTCAAATACACAGGCCTATTTCTAGCACACAATGGAGTTGTGTTACTTCTCTAATGGAGTCCATAACCACAGGAACTCACCCATCCTGTTTCAGATCTGCACAATGTGTTATGGGGCACAAAAAGGGCTTTTTTTTATTCCCTGCATGGTTCTAATTTCACATCTGCAGTAGCTGCCAGTGTTTCACTCGCTGCTATTTGTTGTGTTGCAGGTAAAGAAGACAGCGAGGAGAATTCACTCTTCTAGAGACGTGGGCTTTGCGTAAGCTTCATTTCCTGGTACATCCACTGACAATCCAATTCACATGAGCGAGGAACGAGCGTCTTCTGCTCTTCATGAACCACTGATATACATAGAAGCATGCAGAACATATTACAAGGGAAATGCGTGCCTCTCTCGCAATCTGCTACGGTCATTTTTTAGTGAAGAACTGAAGTGAAGTTAGAATTGGGCCTGAAAATGTGCATATTGTAAATACATTACTGCTATTATTTATTGGAGAAAGGCGATTCTCCAAACGTTTGTTTTATTTATAGTTCTTTTCATATGAACTGCATACTCCCAGATCAGCGGCATTCACAGAGATATTTATTGCGTTAATTGTTAGTTTTCATGTGCAGAACAGAAATATTAATGCATATATGCTCAAAAATTACTTTTCCCAATCTGTAAGCGTTGTCATTTGCAAAACAGTGTTAAAGTACGTTTTTAACACTTTGCTATCAATGCTTTCAGCAGTTTTGCAAGACTGATCTCCTATTGACCTTTCAATGCTGTGCCCACAAATGTGATGTTTTACAGGTTGTACATTTTAAAGAGCATTTAAATATTCCAGAGACAAACTGTGACTATTAAAACAGGGCTACAAATATTAAAACATGGTCAAGAACAGATGTACCACGATGACATTTTCCACTAGCGCCTCTATAAATCTATGAACAAGTTAATAATACTTCCAATGCCATCCTGGTATCGAGAATTTCCATTTTAGGCCCAGTTTGGTCTTGCATTTTAAACTGGAAACCCAATGTTATGTAACAAGTCTACTTAAATTCTTTAGACTGAATGGGTTTTACAAAGCTTGCCCTGCCTTGGCAACAGTTGCTATGGAAGAGCATGTCTGTGGGTAGAGCATGGATAGGTCAATTGCACTGCATACATGGCAGATGGAAAATGAACATGATTATTAGAACAGATAAGGCCAATAAATCATGTCCTTTGAGCCCTTCCACCACTCTTTCAGTCTTTCAGTCGAGCCATGTGGCAGCGAAGGCCGAATTCCTACACACTCTGGAGACTCATAGGGATAAAGCCAAAGCAAGTGCGTGTGGAGTGTGAGTGCCTGTCAGACTGATTGTTATATAGTAAACCTTTATTTTTCGTTTTGGGAATATGTGACAGAATAGTTTGCATTTCTGTTGTGTAATCTGTTCTGACGTAGCATAACTTGGGTATGTATCCCTGTAAATATATTTCCTCCTTTTTTACAGTACTTGTGTACCTACTGTGAAATGTACCAACATATTTTTGTATTTTTGTATTCACTTTTTATTTCAAATTAAAACACAGATTTCTTGATTTGCTTGCCATGTGTAATCTGTTGTCGCACTGATGAAAACTGAGATATTATTGGGGTTTATGAAAGTGGATGCAGTTTTCAGACTTTTCTGAATTTGTATAGAATACTGATCAATAATGAAATGTTTTGATGAAATAATCCAGTACAGTCCAAAAGCTGCAGTCGTGTTAGTACATCACTTACATTTGCGGCATCAACAAAGACAAACCACAGAAAAGCCAGGACTTACCCTGAGTTACAGACCTTCAGTCCTGGAATCCAATGATGGCGGTGCTCAAGCACCATGCTTGTCCTATGACAGTGCAGTAAAAACCTGGCTCTTTCAGACGCCTCGGGCTCACGGTGGGTGAGGTGAGAGATGAGAAGGCCACTGACTCATTTTCCTGTATGGAATCACATGTTTTTTTCCCAGGCTAGAGTGAGGCACTCCCGACTGCACGCCGCATCTGGTTTAACTTTGGGAGATGTTTATATTCCGATGTAAGCATCCTTTTATTATGGTGGGACTAGAATTAAATGTTTGCTCAAAAAGACCATAACAATTCAAGAAAAAAATGTTGTTTTCTATAGTGCCTCCCTGCTGTTTCCAGGCCTGTTACTTTTCTCTACTGTTCCCAAGGCAGCTGAGAAAACTCTTTATTACCACTGACCACCAGTGAACACACTCGAGTCTCAGCCTTTAATCCATCAGTCCAGAGCATTCGGACGGATATAAATAATGAATAGACTGCAACAACTGAGTCACCACTGAGTCACTGGGGTCACATAGCTATGTCAAAGGTATGCATTTTAGACCAACCGCATGGTGACGCTGAGTCTGAGCTCCAAATACCCAGAATAATAGTGAAGTAGGATA
>JBBIGC010000039.1:9545038-9560730 GCA_037576955.1 Lepidarchus adonis
TTGCCTTCCGACTATTTAAAATTCAATTATTTTACCAATCCCGCTTTACAAACTACTGGTATCATTGTTTCACACGGACGGTTTTAACTGACGCACATTGGCGCATTGCCCAGTTTCGCAGAAGACGCGAAAATGCAGCCTGTCGCAAACATCCACGCACGCTGCAAAAAGCAGCAGAGTAAGGCCTTGTCCACACGAGCCTTCAAATTATGGATAAATGAAAGCGCTTTAAACGACCGCGTCATGTGATTGACTTCGACATGACGTCACATCCGCGTTTGGTTCGTCTCTTTTGAACGCTAATCTGCAGGTCAAACTGTAATGCTGTTTATCTACACGTGGGGGCAGTAATGAGTAAGACCAGGGTCATCCTTTATTGGTTCATGATAAATAAATAAATAGCCTCTGCATACGACAACAACAGTATGTAAAGATACGTGTGTACATGTGCCTCCACCACACCATATGTCTCTTATAGAACATGCTTGCTGCTCCAATAGGCCTTTCATTTGCATAACACACTATCGATGTAGTTTTGTAAAAACACAAAAGTATGATTTATCCGATTAATCGATTTATCCATGAAAAAATCGATGTAATACTTGATTCCAAAAATATTTGATAGTTTAAATCAGGCAGTAAAACAAAATAAATTAAGCAATTCATTGTCAAATTCACCTGAAGAAGTGTCAAAAACACAAGACAGGGAGCAGAATACCAGAATAAACAGTGTAACATGTAGAACTGCTCAGTTTACCTCACACACATAGCAAAACAATACCTCACGGCAAGAGACTCTAACTTCCTGTTTACATAGTCAATACTCTAGTGATGCTGATCTCTGTGAAAGGCCTGTGCTCTGGACTGAACTTCAGGATCAATATGTGTTTGTTCAAGTGCTACACTGTAGGCTATTCAGTAATGATGTGGACAGACACGTGTCCTCCCTAGAAAACAATGTAAAAGTAAAACAGCAAGCTGTCTTGACCAGCGGGAGTTCTCCAATTTGCATATAAAATAAAGGAATCAACTTAAACAAGCTACTACGAAGCTTAAAAACATATGCAGCCACTTTCAACCAAGAGCCAGAATTAATTTAACATACTTTTTATAGACTTTCATTCATAATAAAATACTTTAGCATCCTGTGTGATTTGATTCATTACATACCTATTGAATTAATTATTCTTTTCCCTAATTTAGTCACTAATTATTACTAGTTCTACTAACTACTTGCACTAGACCCACTGTGAAAAGCCTGTTCTATGACTCGCCACAGGCAGAAGTGAAGCAATAGCGTATTCCACCCATATATCACTTTGGCAACTCCCATTGCAAATGTGTAATCATAAGAATCCATCTTTATTTTTAGCCGTGTGTAATTCATATCTAAATGCAAGATTCAGATTCAAAACACCAGGTGGAGCAACATAGTATTAAGCTCTGGGTTTTAATTTGAAAGGGATTTTGCAGGTTGAAAGCATTAAACTTTTGCTTTACCCTGATCCCTTGATCCCCTACCCCCCATGACAGGTAGTAGTTTCTAAAGGCCAAATGGAAAGCAGAAGTGTCTGCATTAATTTCTCTCCTAGTCCTGCTGCTATCGTTTCAAACTGATTATAAAATGAAGCAAACATTTTCTAATCAACTAAAAGCATAACCTACTAACCTCAAAAAGGCAAGCAAGTGTGCTTTTATACATGCTAGCAGAAGAAAAGTCCTACACATCAGTCTACAGATGAACAAATAGTTAAAAAAAACATGAAAAACACCCAGCTTTATTAAGAATAATTACATTAAAGGTATTTGATCCATAACTTTGAAAGGGAAGAAAATATTGTGACGAATTTCACATTTAAAAATTTGCCAGGGGAAAGGATGGACACAAGGGTTTAGTGCTCGAAAACAGGACGTGGCCTGCTTCCGGTTTCTTTACCAGCTCTGAAAAGAACTCCAGTACAGGTGCGCCCTCTGCAGGAGAGTCCGCACATAGCGCTCAAGCCCAAGTGTGTGTTGTAGTGGATGACTAGGCTCACGACCAGAGTGAGTCCAGTCCTCCAACCTCAGCACACACACTAACTCACAACTGTTCACATAAACACACCAACAGACATTATTTCACCCTGTAACACATAGAACATCGTAGAGAACCCAACTTCCATTGCTCCCATGATTCCCAGCAGCAGCCCAGCCACTGTAACCCCCCCCCCCCAGCTCTGTTAAAATATTATTTAGAATTAGAAATGTTTGTACAGTAACAATAAAAAAATGTATAGTGGCGCATTTAAATGTGAGGGGTGTACTCACTTTTGTGAGATACTGCAAGTTTAATTGTGGAATAAATACTGATTTTCATGTGTCAGATTGGTACATTGGATCTTGCATTATTTTGGTTGATGCATCAATACAAATCGATGAATTGTTACACCCCTACAAATTACACAAGTTCACAACAAAGCAGACAGGCTGGTACAACACTGTTCCCGGGATCTCAAGTCCTGAAGTCAATCTGCACTAAACAGTGTCAATGAGAAACATTTTAGCTAATGATCGAGTCATTTATTGTGAATCAGACATGTCACAGTAGAAATAAAACTTTGCAGTACAGATAAGCTTCAAGACTCAGTGATGGAAAACACTGTGCTCCAACATTTATCATCATATTCCAGCTTGTTCTCCTCTGGGAATGCTTAGTATATAGAATTCACACCACAAGGTTCATTAATTGTCATTCAACATGTCACAGGAAAACCTGGCAGAACAAAATCAGCTACCCAGACTGGCATTAATATAAAAATAGTAATAGTAATAAAAATCAATAGTAAATGAAATCACCTAAAAACATGTGAAAGTCACACAAGTTTTGTTCAAATAGCAATTCTGCTGTAGTTCACCCACATCAGGTACTACACCTGTTGATTTATGTAGGCTACTTTGAGAATGGAAAAATGGTAGTGGATTGACATTTTTATTCCCACAATTCCAGTAACTATCACAACAAGCAACCAAGACAACATTATGTTTGTTTCGCAATAAAAATTACAATTATGTTTAGAAAGGCTTAACTCCATTCTTGTGTTAATCTCCACTATGATGTTTATTTTCAGCTTTTTTAGCTTACTGGCTACTAAGCTAAGCAACACACTATGTGTTTGTCCTGCCCTGGATACAGCATTTTAACTGTACAGACTGCTGTGTGACTGTGTCCCGTTAGCTCCCTAAACCCACCTCTCGCCATGAAAGGCTGTAGGACAGATTTCCTTACGTTATTTGCCTTGTTAAGCTGCCAACCTTGCCTCTCGCTCTCGCCACAATGTGCAAAGTGTAAGGTGCATGCATTTCTCCATCTATAGCTCACCAAACTTGGGTCCCTGTTAGCGCTGTAGCCTAGAACGTGGTATCTCGTCCAGAATACCGGCAAAGTTGATGTCTCAAACATACAAACATACAAACACTACGGATTGAGATCGTATTTTTTTTTTTTTTAAAGTTTATCGGCCCATGGTTTGGTTTGAAATGCTCCGCGGCCACTGTGCTAGATCGCAAAATGTGACCATTACTGATGCTGTTATACCTGAAATACCAAACAGTTTGGAGCTGAACTATGATTTTCAGTGCTCAGAGGGTTGGCTGTGTCGTTTCAAGGCCAGGCACAGCATAGCGACTCAAGTAATTTGAGGTGCAGGGGTCAGTTTTTAACCCCTTACGATAGCTCACCAGCCCCACCTCTCACCAAATTTAGGATGAGCTTATGAGGTTTTACTGTAGCTAACATGTACAGAGCAATTTTAAGTGTCCTGATTTCATTAGCAGCAAATGCTAACCAGTAAAATATGAATGGCTTTAACTGCAACAACGTGAACATTAGTTACAGGAGTCAACTCCCAGGCCCTGCTCACAGGGTGATCTGATCAGCTGTTCCCAAAGCTCATTCACATTGCATTCCTCTTTAAACAGACACACATTTGCACAAACAACTACCCACACATACCTCAGCTGCCTCATACAGCTTTGTCATGTGTACCTACAATGGCTAAAGGACATATTTCTGAGAAAAAAAGTTGCACAAAAAAATAGGTGAAAATGGGACCACCAAAGACCACCGACACTGTCCCAATATGATAAACAGTAGCTTTTATCTGAAACAGATCTAAAACCCACAGTTGTTTAGGGAACCCATACTGAAATAACAAAAGAGTACATTCGCTCTAGAACAGTGGTCCCCAAACTTTTTTGCACCATGGACCAGTTTAATGCCAGACAATATTTTCACGGACCGGCCTTTAAGGTGTCGCGGATAAAAACAACAAAATAAAACGATACGACCAACACAAAAACTGTGGTATTTTGTAAATATAATAATACATGTGAATCCGCTGTGTAATTATGTAACTTATTAGCAGCGTCTTCCTGAAATGCGCCAACAACATTGAGAGTAACATCCTCCTCTCTGCCCCTAATGCGCTCTGGTCGCTATGGTAACGCTTAAATGTTGCTTTCAAAATAAGATTTCAGTGCTGTTGTGGCGATCTCAGGGTTTTCTGCCATGACTTTCATCCAGAATACCAATAAACGTATATGCCATGGATTGAGATCGTAGTTTTTTAAAAAAGTTTTAATTTGGTGTACGTCCTGGTACAAAATGCTTCACGGCCCGGTACCGGTGGTTGGGGACCACTGCTCTAGAACACTGGATATGAAGCAGTTTTATGGACTAAGGAGTGTAGGTTTGTAATTGGGATTAGTTAGATGGTATGAAAACTAAAGTACAACCAAATTGTAAGAAATTCAAACTTTGGATGGTGAACACATGAGTTTCAGAAACCTTTGTCTCAAGCATTTAACAAATGTTACATCAACAGTCTTTGAATTTGTCCCCTCTGACTCTCACTGGATGGGTTGTTCGGTAACTTGACCTACAGTACTTCCTGCCATTGGTGGCTGATCATAAGATTAATGCAATTATTCATCTAACACAATAATATAATGATATTAACAGTAACATTTGGGAAAAAATGCATAAAGTTAATACTCACCTCTCTCTCTCCAAATCCCTCTACTCTTAAAAGGCTTATTTACCATTGTAACGGACATACCAGTAAGATATTTTTTACTTTGTACATTGCTGGGTTAGTGTTAGGCACATTTCTCCAGAGTTTGTTAGTAATTATTCTAAGGGGCTTTCAAATATGGTGCACCAGTGTGAGAGGTACTGAAGTAATTTTTTTTTTGCCCACCCATCCAATATTTAGACCATCTGTCACTCTGTGTGTGTGTATATGTACCCTGCCTTAGCCTATAGTAGGCTGGGATTGGCTCCAGCATACCCAAAATTGGCCATGGGTGCCTTTCTTTGTGTAGTTTGCAAGCTCTACCCATGCTGCAAACCATGGGTTTCCTTCAGGTGCACTGGTTTCCTACCACTGTCTAAAGACTTGTGGTTTAGGAGAACTGGCAACTCTAAATTGCCCATAGGGGTGGATAATAGATAAATGAGGAAATAAATAGAATCATACAGATAAATGTAATTATTTTTCAACATATGACATTTTGTAGTCATTGTCTTGTCAAGTTTTAGTTATTTGATAAGTATTGATACTGGTTCAGGCATTTGAACAGTCCGAAACCTAACTTTTAGGCCACAGGTACCAAAAATAAAACATTAACAAAAAAACGTAATTAAAATGAAAAAAGTACACACATTTATCACTCGTTCAAGAACATAAAATTAGGAACAGGTGTCCCAGAACAACTCGTTAGCCATATCTGAAGTTAAATTACAGGTTGAAATCAAAAGAATGGGATTAAATAATGTTGACTATGCAAATTAATTGAGTAATATTAAAATAAAGGACAAAAAAACTCACGTTTCGAAATCGACCTGACGTGATGACGCACAGTAGTGTCGTGTGTACGTGCGCGTTCTCGTGCGCGTCAGGATCAAATAGAGGACGACGAAGCGGAGCTTTCAGAGACGTTGGAGGCGTCGACAACGCTGGTTCTGCTGAACTTCTGTCTACAACAGCGGGGTGTTTAATTCGTGGTTGAAACTGCGAGTAGAGAGGACTCAAGATGCGGCTGCTGTGGGGGTTTGGTGCCGTTTTATTTTGTATTCACCAAGCCTTTACGTGGACAGGTAAGATCGAGGATGTTCAGCTTTGGCTCGCGAGCTAAATGTTAGCTGTTTTGCTACATCGGCAAAAAATACATTTTTACTCAGATTTCTCGGTCACTGTTGTTAAAGGCGAACAGCCATTCGTTTTAGGCGACGTTTTTTTTGTTGATAATATTAGACAAATGTGTTTTGTGCGAGAAATTTGAACAGTTGCTCTTATTAGTCGTCAAAGTCGTTTGCTGGATTCCTGAGGCGTCCAGGCCGCTAGTGCTAGCCATGCTAACTTCAGCGCAGTTTTAAAATCAAACCGCGCCGGTCTTACAACGTCATTTAACAATTCGAGTGAAGTTAGGAAACTAAAGTACATTATAGTTCTTAAATTGTGGAATAAGCCTACCACACTGTCCACATATCGTGCTAACAACCATATATGCCGTTTAACTGCGCTGTAAAGGCCGGTTGGGAAGTCATCTATATAATTAACGTACATATTAAAGTCTAATGTAAAGTAGAATGTATTTTCACTTTATCACCCGTTCAAACGGTCACGAACTAGTGTTTTTAGAGACTCGTGTGGGCCCTTGTTAAATTTAAATGTTTAATTCTCGAAATGTTTAGCGTGAGTTGCCTTTTGTCCTTCTGTTTTAGTTATTATTATTGTTTATTCCTTTTTTTTCTTTTTCTTTGTGTGTATTTTCATTGTAAAACGACCTTGGGTTTGTGACAGGCGCTATACAAATAACTTAAATAATAATGTTACTAGTGTTCCCCTCTTTTTCATGTTTTTAAGACGTCGACCTCTAGGCCAAAATCGTGGTGTTGAACCTTTTTAAAGTGATAAGATAAGAATCCTTTATTGTCCCACAAGTGGGGAATATCCACGATTTCCACTACTTTAATAATTCTACATAGCACTAGGTCTGATGGTGTAGATGGTGTATTGTTGCAGAGCTAATACTATTAGTCTGGAAAGCAAATTATTCGTCATTCCTTGTATGCAAGAGTGTATATAGTTTCTCATTTTTTGGGTGTTAACCAAACCCGTTTCTCTAGCAAATGAAGGCAAACCACTCTCCCTGTTGTGTACATGACTGAATACGGACTCCATTTTATAGGCCCATTGAACAGTCAGTGTATTTGAAACATGTATTTATCATTGCTGGCTTTAGAGTTGGTGTATACATCTCACATGTAGGTTCATTGATGACCACATATCTGTTCAGTCTCACTGAATGCAGTTTTCAGTTGTGCAGATGCTTTATAATGAGACTGAGTCATGTCTCCTTGTTTTTCCACTACTAGGGTCACATCACAACACACGTGTTTGCTAACGACGCAACCTCATCAACGTTTGTTGTTAATCAGCATGTTTTGATGTCAAATGCCTTTTAATTCATGTTTCTTAGAGGCGCAGGCAGCAGAACCGGCGCAGACTAGTTTGCTTTGCCCCCATAGGCTTCCTCATGACTGGTGACTGCGGATGGAGGAGGGGGATTCTGTATCACTGATTTCCATTGATCATGAGCGATCACTCAAGGCCACTGCCTGTTTCTCTGAGCACATCATGTAGCCTTGCCTACAATGCGTGAGAGCTTTGCGTTGTTTTCTGTGGTGAAACAACAACCCTGCTAAATAGCACAGTAATCCACCTTTCATTGGGAAAATGCTCTTATCACTTTTAGTCCTTAAAGGATTTGAGATAAGCTCATTATAATGTTCCGTCAGTGTTCATGGCAAACTGGAATTCTTTGCAAACTTGCTGAACTTGGAGACATGGTCATCACATTGCTTTATTTGAATACAATTGCTACTGCTGTTCATATTTGTTCTTTAACCTCGATGTCAATGACCTCGATTAAATAATTTGGCTAAAAATAGTCACACAACTACACATTTAACAGAAAATCCAAACTCCTTTTGAAAAATCAAAATGGTGTGCAATCATTACATAAATCTGAGAACTATAAATGATTTAACTATACAGTTCCATTATCCCATCAGTACGTGTTCGTTGCACCTTTCCTAATCATACAGAAATTATTTATTGAACTTCAAGCTAATGTTATGTTTGCATGTCGTATATTGTGCAGTTTCTACTGTAATTTGTTCTTCCTCTTGGAGTAGCAGTTGAATGAGTGTCAGTCCCTGTTAATCTGCACCTAATCAGCTTCAGGCTCAGTTAGAAATAGTACAGAACAGTGGGGGAGACTACGTGCTATTCTCCATAGCTGAGGTAAGCCTTCACTTAATCCCCAGACCCTCCAATAAACAAAGCACGTTACACCGGGAAGATTTTGTTTTGGTGTATAGGTAACAGGTAAAAGTTGGCTACTTTTATTTTGTCGTCCATGTCTAGAGAATGCCTTGGAAGGCAACAGCATCAGCCCCATTGCTGAGTGGGTTGAGCCAGAGCAGAATTAAAATTAGATTTTCCCCTGAGCCCTCAGTCTTCAGCTCGGCACAGCTTTAAAAAATTGGGTTAGTGAGAGCACACAGGTATTTGTCCTCGGTTGAATAGACTTTCCTTTTTTTGCCATGATGGCTGACTTGACTACCATTTTGCTCTCGAAGTAAGAAATGCTTAATGGAGCATTTCTCATGTTTATGGTTGTTTTAGTACAGTTAAGGAGTATTATTCCCAATGGTGTCATTATGTTAGACTAGATTTAATGCACTAGCACGTTTCAGTAAGGTTTTTGTATCTTTAGAGATGAATTGGTGAGCATTTCTGTGGGTCTTTGTAGGGTTGCATGGTTTGACCTGAGGCAAGTGTTTACTAATTTGTTTCATAATCTGTCTTTCTGCGAGGGGGATGTAGCGCGTGGTCTTGTTCCCGGTCCAGTAAATATATGTAAACGGGCCATTCAGACTTTGAACCCACTGAATCCTAGGAAACTGGCTGAAATCAACCTGTATTGATGAGCTCAGTGATTGATCATTGTAGAGTCAAATCCGATTAACATTAGCTATAGCATTGGTTTTGTCTTGCTAGTTATTATTCTGTTTTACTAGACTTGAGGAGGCATCTTTAGTTTGGCAACATGAGACTGACTGTGACCTTTCATGATGCCTGTTCCCGTTTAAAGAGCAAATGGTAATGTCAGCTACTTGTGGATGCTGGTTCCCATTACACTGCTCTGAAGACAATGCCGTCATCTGTATTTTTTATTGTCCATAGCTTATACCTTTTCAGGGATTTTATTAGTTTTTTTGCCTCTTTGATCTGTGAAACAAGGGTGTGCTCGACATTTTTTGTTTTGGAGAATCTGCCGTTGCTGACGCCCCTCATTCAGGTCTCATCTTTGATGTTAAAGGTTGTTTGTTAATCTAATGTATGTGGTTCAAGTCTGTCTGCTCCGACCAAGACGTCCCGCTGAACTCCCATTGAAATTTCTTCCTGGGGGTTTATTTTGACCCAGCTTTTTGTGCACAGAGGGAATATTCTCTGAAATGATTGTAGACACAGGTTTAATGTGATTCTTGCAGACTATCTGCTTTTTTTAAGACCAAGAAACAAAAGTCTCACAGGGTGTTGACATTTTTATTTTTTCCAAGTTATGGTCATTGCTTCTGTATTTTCCCTCATCATTTAGTTGAATTTCTGTTCGTCATTACATTCAGCATTGAGTATAACTTGCTTTCGAGATTTTGCTGCATGCTTCAATTGCTTTCATTGCTGCTTTTGCTTTCCTTTGATTATGCATTTGGGCATCATGCAGTTATTCTGATCTAAGGCTTTGATTTTGCCTTCATGATGCCCCAAATCAAGCTGTTCTAAATTACGCCTTGCTTTTTGTTTCTTCATTCTAACCATCATTTCTTCTTTTTCTTTCTTTCATTTTCCTTCATTGCCACTGCCATCACTCATAACATCTCTATGAACTGCCTGCTCTGTATCCAAATCAAACCGAATCCCCGGTCACTCGATGCCTCTTGTGGGCATTTGTACAGCCAGCTTCATGAAATCCCCCACGTCACAGATGAAGTTGATAGACGACAGTGCAGAGCTGCACTGCGAGGTTACGGGGAACCCGATCCCAGAAGTACAGTGGTGGTTTATAGAGGGAGAGGAGCCGAACGAGACCGTGTCTCAGCTCTTTGACGGGGCTCGGGACAACCATGTCCACATCAATACTACCTACATTTACCATGCTGCCAGCACGCTTGTCCTCTTCAAGCTCTCACTGAACGACTCTGGTGTGTACGAGTGCCGTGCCTCCAACGATCCTGACCGAAATGACCTGAGGACGACGCCCAAAGTCAAGTGGATCCGCTCGCAAGCAAATGTTATTGTGTTCGAAAGTGAGTTGCGAAGTGTAGAGGAGTGGCCAGCAGTGCTCCACCGGTAGATGATGGAGAGCCTCTTAGATTTAGCGTTTTCTCCCTCTCCTGCCCCTTCTGTTTTTCCCTTCTTCCACTGGCTGATCAGCCTAGTCCACAAATATTACTGACAAGTCCTTCTTTATCTGTGTCTCAGTCCAATACTTTTATTTTTTTTAATTGTTGAGCATATTTGTGCCTGGAGGTGTGGAGGTCCTTCAGACTTTAAAAAAAGAAATAAAATAATAATAATTTAAAAATTGTCTGCTAAAACATTAATGCTAGTCAGAACATGTGTTCTGAATTACTTTTCAGAAAGATTGACATGAACAAAGGTCAGATTCAGTGTCTAGCTACACTGAGTAAATACTACCTACTACTGTGCTGAAATGTAAGACCCTTTCTCTAGACAGATTGTCTCACCCATTGTATCTTAGTTTGCGCTGCTTTGGAACAATGGTTCTGTACAGAACACATTAAGTGCAGTGATATAGCAGTGAGGCAACATTTGCTTCATTATGTAGCTATTTCAACATGTTTAAGATCTTATTTTTCAAGCTTTACCAGAATTCTCATCCCTTGTTGACTGAAGCTCTCCTGCCAAGACTTTGCCTGTGTTCATTGCAAGTTGCTCTCCTTTTGTTTCCCTGTAGCTCGTAGTCCCAGTATATCTCCCTTTCTTGACCTTTAGTCTTTTCTGGAATGCGAGCTGTCCAGTTGGTGCAGTGTACCTAGTGAACATTTTGGACAGCCACTTGATTATTTTACTTAAATTATAAATGTAGAGGTGGTTTTGGTTTTATTCTGCTTGACTGACCCAACAGTAAAATACTGAAATATTAAGACCTTATTCAAGGACTCAAATATTATTTAAGTACATGTTTACATTTTTATGAATAAAATCATAAGGATGCCCAAAGATGGGAAGCTACTCTGCTTTTTGGATCTGAATGAAGCTTTACTAATTAACGGTTTTGCTCAACATGTATAATTTTATTTCGGGGACCACTTAACTAATTTCCTTTTATTTCACCTATACAGAGGCAGTGATTTTATTTGAGCCAAATGAGGTGATCAACAAGACTGCCGCAACACTCAGCTGCAACCTGACCAACCCGGCGTCTCCGGTCAAGGGCTTATACTGGACCAGAGATGGCAAGATCATTGAGGAGACCAGGAAGGAAATTGGTCTCCTATACATGGAATACACGTGTGTTTCTTTCAGATCTTCTATACCATTGATTTTTAAACCACTCCTCAGGACAGTCTGTGGGTTTCGGGTGACCAGTTTGACAACCACTGCTTTAAACAGATTGACGAGCATCTCTAAGATCACGGATCCTACAATTATGGCCTCTTTTGGTGTAATTGTTGGGTTACAAAAGGCAGTGCCAGTGAACGAAAAGCTTTAGAGCCATGATGTGTGTCAAGCTGAAAACAGGGCGGCTATTTTGACCCTCACTGAGGGAAGGAAAGCCCTGACGTGCAGCTTTGCGTGTAGCGTAGTCTAGGGTTGTGGTGGCAGGGATCAGCACACCCAGCATTCCACCCTCTCTGACCTTAATTCCCCATTAGAGTGAAGAGTAGCGTGTGAGCTGCGGTGCAGAAGAAGCTCGTGTTTGCAACTAATAGTAATGGCTTGAAATTATGCCAAATAGATTTCTCCACCCTTGTTGTTTGTGGCTTTCTCCCATTGTTCCTTAGTGGGTGTTTTATGATAATGTGGTGATGTCTAATTTTCACATCTCCCTTTATTCCTTTTGGCAGCATTCAGAAGATTGATCACCACTCTGCTGGAGTATATTCCTGTGTCTTCTTGTCTGAACCAATAGCAGAGGAGAAAATTGAAGTCAAGAGTAAGAACATTTTATTGTGATTTATCATAGTGTAGCATTGTTAATCAGTTTTGCTTTATATTGGGTGTTAAGTTTGTTTAATAAATATGCAACATAACACTGGGACCTGTATTTCACCAGGCAAGTCACTAACAACAAATCTTAGACTTTCTGCCAAAGGTTCAAAACCTCTAGAGGAGTAGAAAAGCAAAGCAGAATACTTTTAGTTTGAGATTTGTAGATCTTTTTGTTTCCTTTTAGTCCCGCCTCATGTTGCACCCTACAAGCACTCTGAGAACAGCAATGAAAAGGATAAGGCTACGCTGGTGTGTGTGGCCCATAGTTACCCTTTAATCACTGAATGGAAATGGTACATGGTCAGCGAAGACTCGGAGGACAAGAAGGTATGGATTTAAAATATCCTGTGTACACTTTCATGCATGTTCATTTTTATTTATTTTTATAAAGACTGTATTGGTTGCTGGCTCAGTTTAAATTAATACTGATCATAGGCCCTGAACATTCATCTCAATGTAGACATCTGTTAAAACCCTAATTGCGCATCTGAAGTAATGTAATTTTCAAGCTTATTGGTTGCATATGGTTCGAATTTGGTTGAATATGGAACGTATTCAGGTAAAGGCATGTCACTACCACAATGACCACATTTTTGTACACGTTCAACATCAATACTGATGTTAGGGAAGCAATGTAGAGTCATGTCAATACATAAATGAATGTTAATTGGATAGATTAGGAAGAGTAGGATTTTTATGCCGTATATCGAGGGCTGAGAGCCAAAAGGGCATAAGTGACATTTTGTTCAAAATTGATATATATATATATATATATCTCATCGGAAAGCTCTTTGTGAGCTTTTTCTACTGAAAAAAATTACAGAAGTGAAATATAAATACATTTTGAGTTATTAAACAAAAACCAAAGGTCTTAACTGTAAACACACTGAAGCCTTTAGAGAATATTTTTTGGACTGAAAAATATATTATTATTTATTAAGTACCAGGTCACCCATCTGTATCAATAATTGTGCTTTAAATAGGTTAAATCAGTACAAAGTCATTTTTTTTTTTGTTTTGGCTCTCCTGTAAAGTCGCCCTTTTGGCCCTCAGCCCTCGATATATTAATTTTATTGCACTTTAGAAACAATGTATGTAATATTACTGTAATTTGATTTTGCTTTTCAAAATTGTATTGGTGCAATAATTTGACTAATATTGATCTGAATTTATTTTTGCATCACTGCAACAATTTATTTTATTTATTTATTTTTAAATAATTAATTTTTTTTAATGTTCAAGTTCATTTTATTGGTACCCGAGGGTAAATGTGTCTTTCTTTTAGCCCATCAATAGTTCTGGAAAGTACACGATCAAGAACAATCCTAATAATTCCACACTATCCATCGACGACCTCGACATTGACGAGGACATGGGCGATTACGAATGCGTTGGGGAGAATGAGTTGGGTGTCAAATCTACCAGGATCCACTTGCGTGTGCGCAGCCGCTTGGCCGCCCTCTGGCCTTTCCTCGGAATCGTGGCTGAGGTCATCATCCTCGTCACCATCATCTTCATCTATGAGAAGAGGAGAAAGCCTGATGAGATTAACGACGGTATGTTCGTTTAATAGTCTTTGCTTAGAAACCACTGAATGTTCAAGTTGACTGTATATGTTCAGTGTTGAGTTTTAATTTAAGGATGTTGGACCTTTTTCATCACGTGTTGTATATTTTTGTTTGTTTTTTGCAAAAGTATTTGCATTCTTGTTGGTACCTTAGCTGAGTCTGTTTTTTATTATTTACATTGTTTATTTCTCTGTTTGCTGCTGCTTTTACGTTGTGGTAAGTGCTCAAAACTGCATGTGAGGCTGAAGTGGTTTTACGCAGGATAGGAACTTGGAGCAGATTTTCAAAGCCCAGATGTGCTTTTTGCATAGAGTAGCTGCTCCCAGGCATGTTATAACCGAACAGCTCTTTCACTGGTAACACGTGTGCGGTTTATTTAATACGGGGACAAAACTCATTAAATTTGTTGCTGCCAGAAAACAAAAAGGGAAAATGTAGTGGTCATGTGATTTCTATGCACAGCCAGTGAAAGGGTTGACAAACGTCTGGCCTGATGGAGGTCAGACTTGGTATTTACTATGTGAAGGTACTTGGAGAAGCTTCTGGGGTTTAATTTTCAAGGCTGGTCTGGCATTTAATAGCATCACTTTTGCATGTTCTCTGCACCATACTTTCATTGCATGAGTTACTTCAGCTTTGGTGAACTGAAGTCCAGTCCTCAGTTACGGCTCCGGGACGATATGTAAGTGGCGCTGGGTCGGTTGAGAATAACCTGGGTCATCGTGTGGACCCGCTTTTTTTGGTTTTTGCGGGTGTTTGTCCTGTGCATGGGAAAACTTACACTGGGTAAAATGTTCAGCCATTATGTTGCATGGTTTATCTAACTGCATTATTCTGCATGAACCATTATAGATACAGTTTAGGTTATGTCATCATGAAGGTGTATAGTATGAGTAGGAGATTATTAGTTATTAGCACGATGCTAGAGTTCAGCCCTGGTTGTGGGAGTTTACACGACTGTGTGTTGGGTCCGTTCGCTTTGAGGACCTGAGGCTGTTAGAAGTAGCATTTGCCAATTTTACTTCATTTAATTCATCTGCAGGATATATAATGTGTTTTTCTCCTCCTTTCCCCCTCTTGCGCGCCTGTCTTCTGCCCCTAGATGATGACTCAGGATCAGCCCCACTGTAAGTCCATTATGTTCATTCTTGATTGTATATAGGGGAACATTTTATGTTCAAATGTATTTATTTTTTGGGCTGATCAGAATAAGTAATAACTGTTGTCATGACTTTCAGGAAGAGCAACGCTGCAACAAACCACAAAGATAAGAATGTGCGGCAAAGGAACTCCAACTGAGGACAGAAAGACGGATGGTAAACTGTTGTTCATCTTATTCGAGCTATTGAAGTTTACTCATTAACATAATACAGTAGGAATGTCACTACGCATAATTAAATGCCTTGAAACATTGATGGTTTGATCTTTCAATTTGTTAAGAGGAGCAGTGTTCAGCCCAGTTGCTGAAGTACTAGATTTAAATCTCATTTTCGCCCTTTTCATTCAAATACACCTTTTTAAATGTCTGTTAAAGCAGCACTTTCAGTGGTAGAGGGAAGTATCAGGAGAAACTGGAAATTAAAGTAACCACACCGTTTCCACGGAGACTCCCTTTTATTTTTATTTTATTTTATTTTTTTTTAAACATAGTATTTTTATATTTGATTATTAAGACCAAAGAGGTTGTACAAACATATATATATATATATATATATATATATATACACACACACACACAAATACTTTAACCCCCCCCCCCCCTCCACCCCAAAAGAGA
>JBBIGC010000039.1:9568220-9578762 GCA_037576955.1 Lepidarchus adonis
TTTACTCTAACCTGTACCCTAACCCTTACCCTATCCTGTACCCTAAACTTTACTCTAACCTGTACCCTAACCCTTACAGCATTTTTCTTGAATTTCCTTTCCCTTTAGGTCAGCTAATTAATAAATAATTGTGGTGTTTTATTCTCCAAATAAAAGAGAGAGATTAGAATTAATCAGGCTGTGTTGTCATGTGTCTCTAATACTGATATATGTAAAAGACTTCTGTCCTGATAAGCTGCTCTGCATTGTCCTCAAACAAAAGGAATCAACCTGCAAGCAATCTGGGCTGAAACATTTCTTAAAATTTCATCATGGATAGACAGAGCTGAACTGATGTAGGCTAAATGGATGCAGAGGCATTGTTTATTTGGGATCCTGAAAATTTTGAATTTAAAAAGAACTGTTCCCGCAGAAACATAAACATAAACATGCCAGGACCTGCATCAGCCTCCTTTATTCCAGATAAACAAGGGACACAAAATTAAACCCAAAGTAAAATATGGAAAAACTCAAAATTATAAAAAATATTTGCTATAAAAATGTTACGATTTTGTATGTATTTACTTTTATTTAACTAGGAAGGTCCCATTGAGACTTGAAACCTCATTTTCAAGGGAGTCCTGGCCAAGATAGGCAGCAAATAGTACAAAATAGTTAAAAATTTCACAGTTAAGATACAAAACAAAAGACAGATAAAAGAAAAATAAAATGTACAGACAAACTATGCAAAACATGAGCAAGTAATGGAATTGGCCTCAATACTTGTTTATTCCATCTTAACAAGAAAAGAGAGACATTTTCTTAAAGTATCATAATATGAGGTTTTTGCCATGTCACCCACCCTTAGTTTGGACCAGGCTTTTGCTATAAGAATGAAGTATAAGAAGAAAGTGCATGACTGCAGGAGAGCGATAACCTGGCCTGGAGTTCTGACTGGCCTTTTCATGAGCTAGATAGCAGGAAAGCCTTTAAAATAAAACAGACAGAAGATAAGCTGACAGTGATGTGGGGTTCGATTGTGGTCTTTCCCAACGTTTTTTTTTAATAAACCCATTATAAAGGTTTTCACTCCAACACTTTTGCCGATATCATTAACCGCACTGGTTGTTGGAGCTGTCAACTTTTCCTTCACTCTAGTGCTCATTGGCCACTGCTCACTTGACCGTTTGCAACACCTGACTATCGCATAGCTCTTCTGTTCTTAAAAAAAGACTCACTGATCCTAACTTTTGACACGTCCATAGTCGCTCATGTCTTTGCCAAATCCCAGTCTCACCTGATCCAATCTAAGATCAGGATCAGAGTCTATGTGGGTCTGAATGGGACACAAAATGTTATGTCTGTGTTGGGTCCAATTAGGGGACTAATCTGATCTCACATCTGCTGCTTTATTGGTCATTTACACCGTTTACAATGTTGACCCGTATAAATAGCCACCAACTCTTATTCCTAATTTCATTAATTTTGCTTAATTGGGAAATTGAGCAATTGATTAAAAAATTGGACGTTTTTGTCCAAAATGGGGATTGGTGAATCTAGGATCTGGGCCCTGTGACCCAACTATAGGCTCACACACTGTAAGATGTATTCTCATTCTCCAAAACCATCATGTGCAGGGCCTTAAAACTTCATGTTTCCTGCCATCAAGGGCGAATTGTAAGAAGTTTCCATTATTTTACCTTTATAAAAGCACCCGTTTCTCTCAATGTCCTCCAGGTTCTACTGGGACTTCTCAATGCTGATGTTTATGGTGGGCAACCTAATTATCATTCCTGTGGGCATCACCTTCTTCAAGGATGAGACCACCACGCCCTGGATTATCTTCAACGTTGTGTCTGACACTTTCTTCCTCATGGACCTGGTGCTCAATTTCCGCACTGGAATCGTCTTTGAGGACAATACAGAGATCATTCTGGACCCCAAAAAGATCAAGAAAAAGTACTTGCGGACCTGGTTTGTAGTGGACTTCATCTCATCCATCCCAGTGGATTATATTTTTCTCATTGTAGAAAAAGGAATTGACTCAGAGGTTTACAAGACGGCGAGGGCACTGCGCATCGTACGCTTCACCAAAATCCTTAGTCTTTTGCGACTTCTCAGACTTTCCAGACTTATCCGCTACATCCATCAGTGGGAGGAGGTAAGAGCTACCTTTACACCACCTGTTAATATGCTTAAAGGGATAAACAACTTTTAAACATTTCAGTTGCCACTGGCCTTTGATTACATTTCTGAACACAACATTTATCTTGACACTTAATTTGACCACAAATGAGCTTTGTATTCAACTTCTTAAACCCTACATTTCTTTGTGTGGGACCAGAGAAATTTAAGAAATAAGCAGCTTTTATTTTTAGTTTAGTTAAAATGAACATTATACAGTGGAACTGAAGGCCTGGAAAATAAAAGTGACAGGAAAGTTTCTTTGAAAGGATCTCTTTTAGTTCCCTGAAGAAGCTTTCAATAATTGTTTCTTTTTTTGAAAATTGGATTTTCTGCCAAAAATTTAACCCAATGACACTAGACACAGTAACTTACCTGAAGGACAACGTTGACTACCCAACACTACAGAAATGTAATCAGTGTTTTATCTTAACAGATAAACATTTTGTCTTAAAATGAACTGAAGATAAGTAAAATTATCTGAAGTTTAATGAACTGGGTTAAGGTTAGGGTTAAGGTTAGGGTTAAGGTTAGGGTTAGGGTTAGGGTTAAGGTTAGGGTTAGGGTTAAGGTTAGGGTTAAGGTTACGGTTAGGGTTAAGGTTACGGTTAGGGTTAGGGTTAAGGTTAAGGTTAAGGTTAAGGTTAGGGTTAGGGTTAAGGTTAAGGTTAAGGTTAGGGTTAGGGTTAAGGTTAGGGTTAGGCAATCAGGTCTTTTTTTTTTTTTACAGTAATCTTGCACTGGATTGTATAGAGTTACATGGGAGAGGGAGGTCCAACTCACCCACCACAGAAAGAGCGAAGCTAATTAAGCTCTATATACGTAGCTATAGTAGTCCCGAAAGCCAAAAATCTGTGATACCTTAAAGTTTAAGCTCTACATATACTTTTCTTATACTATCCACACACAAATGCCGCAATATATCTCCAAAACAATTCAATATGTTCCAAATAAAAATACATAAATAGATGTGGATGTGAAATGTGATATAGAGGGGGACTACTACACTGATGGCCATGGAACCATCACAGATGGAACTCGAAATCTCCCAAGGATCCCCATCACTTGGGAGCCCAGTGAGTGGTCCTTTGAAAAAACATTTTTCTAAAAAATTGTGAAGCAACTTTTTAAAGATACCTTAGAACCTTAGATATGTTTTCTGAAGCAATGCCATAGTGCATATACTGTTGGTTCTCCCAAAAATAAATGTTTTAAATTAGCTCAGTATCAATTAAAGTGTACCTGTAAACTGTACCTACACACTAAAGTTCTCTGGAATGATGCAACAAAATTCCAACTTCTGGCTTCCTAAAGAACTTTTCAAAGAATTCATTTGACAACACTCATTTGAAACATTTTTCAGGGAATAAAGGTGGTTATACAATAGTATCACACTAAAACCTTTCTGGTATTATTTAGAAGAGATTGGCTGTAACAGTTCAATCCACTCTCTGCATGTTTTTTGCTTATCCTGCCCAACACATCTGACCCCAGAAAAAATGAGCTTGATAATCAGTTTATGGGTTGAATCAGATGTGCTAGATATGCACAGTGTGGAGTTGCCAGGACTGACACTGTTATGTCGCCATTATTACTTGTTCAGAAGGGTTCTTCTGTGGCATCACTCCAAAGAACCCTTGGCCAAGCAGAGAACATTTAGAGATGTTTATTTTTGCCATTGTAGATTGGAAGTCCAGGCCCTCAGTAAAGCCATATCTTTACATTGTCTGAACTTGAGAAAGCCATTTCTTCATGAAAGATAATGAAACAGAAGATAATGCAGCAACTCCAAGGTGATGGTAGGGTTTCCATTCCTGAGCAAATACTGTTGGCCTTGTATGTTACCTGAGTATGATGTTTTAAAGCCTTATATCACATCCCTGCTTAAGCAATTATGCTTAATTATAAGCAATCATGTTTCAATTTTATTTAAGCAGTGATAAACTAAAGAATAGTGCACGTTTTCTAAAAATCTAGGGGTATTTGAAGAGCTAACATAAAGGTAAAGCTTGCAAATATTAAAAAACGTTTCAAAATCAATCAAATATTTATATCATACTGAGTCTATCCATTGCTACTTGATATGGCATCAGTATCTTGGATATGACATAATGATCTCTGCTCACTTGGACATTAGCTGTCAATCTTCCAGCACATAAGTTGAGCAAGCAGTAGGAATATTTCCTTTCAGTAAGGATCCTTCCCACTTTACAATAGCATCCATTAAAATGGAAAGAGGGGATGTCATTGCTTCCAGGATATGTCTCCAGAAGTAGGCTAACAATGAGGCTAACGAAATAATAACATCTTAGTCATCACCTGTAAAAAAGATAATGAAAAATGAACCTTGTATTACAGGTAAAATGGAAAATTAAGTGTATTGAACATTAATTTTTTAGTTGTTTCTTTGAAAATAAGTGTATTATTCACCAGTCGTCCTTTAAAGGGCCAATATTATTAAACATTATATTTCCTCTAATTTTTATTATTAGTTTAAGATGTTTAATGCTGTACGTTTTAAAGCATACTATTCACTTTCCCATCCATACGCTCTATATGGAAATTAGGCCACATAAACGGCCTGTTTTGCATTCTTCATTTCTGTGATTTCACAAAACCTACACATTTGCATATATCTGCCTTTTCAGCCTTTAACAATTTAGGCCCCCACCCCCCCTCTTCAAATTGAGGTTTTAAGGAATATTTCAGCCCTGATTGCGTTTTGAATGAGACACAACACAGAGAAGCCAACTGGACCAGAAGTCATTTACATATATCAGTGGTACAGGCACAGTAACAAAAACAGCCTGAAATCTGTTGGATGTAGAACTGTTAGAGATGTGCAATATTAAAATGATTTGCTTTGGTTTTTGTGCCCACACAATAAACCTACACAATCATCATTAGTGCACTACAGGGAAACGGCGGGTTGGTCCCTTTATAGAACCATAGTAATTACATTAATATGCAATAAATAATTACAGTTTTTCCCCGATAGGCCTTGGTTTATACATTGATTTTGCAAACCTGGTATTGGGTGTGGCTTGCTTAAATGGGGCGTCCTATCTAAACACATGAAAACATATTCAATAAAAGTTTAATTCAGTACAAAAAGACGACATCTCCAAATGATTAGTTGAATTTAAATGTCCTGTTTACTGCAGCAATGAACAGTTCAAAAAGCAAAGATTGATCAGTTGATGATGTTCTGTCACTTAAATGGCGCCGCATCCAGATTTTCTTAAACTTTTTCAGCCCTTTGCTACATTTCATCCTTGTGTATAATACAAACGGGATTATATTTAACAGAAATAAAAATGACAAGTTTATTGTTGGCTGGGAAAAGATGAGTTTTTAATTTTCATTTGAACGACTGGAGGATGTGTGGGGGTACAGCAGTACAGTGATGTAAATCATCCGCGTACATGTAAATTCTTCAGTATAAAATTAGCAACACCGCTAAAATGCTAAATGCTAAAATGCTAAATTATTAGGCTTACCTTTCTTCAAATCCTTCAAAATCAGATCCGTAAACATCGTCAAAATCGACTTGCGATGCTTTCAGAAAACTTTAGCAACTTTGCTGTTGCTGATGTCAGACACGCGTTTGTCTCTGATATTCGTGAAAGCAACAACTTGGAGGCATGGTGACATGACATCGATAAGTTCAAAATTTGATCAATTTAATTGTTAATGCTTAACTACGATATAATGTCATTACCGTTATAGAGCTGTAAAGGCTCCAGGGGCCAAATTAGATGCTTCTACTTCAGATTAGTAAATTTAGTAACACTGCGGCTTATCTTAGAGTTTTAAAACATAAATTTTCATTTACAGCAATTTCTGTGGCTTATAGAATGGGGGGGGGGGTTATAATATGGAGTGGCCTATCGTTGGGGTAATACGGTATGGTACTAAATCATAGACATAACCAAACCAAACAAGTGTTTGTATTTGTTTATTTTCACATCAATAATATAAGAATCAATACCAATAAAATTAATACAGTGAACAGTACATGTTTGTAAATGTGTTCAGTTACCAGTTCCAGAGTTCTCCTGTTGGAAGCCCAGTATTATTTGTAGGATTGGGCTCAATCAATGGTTAAATCAAGTGCTGCTGAGAGAGTTCACATCCATGTAATGACTGGAGGTGTTGAGGAGGAATCACCTGCACTTTTCAACAGCTTTCAACACACACAAAACACATTTACATATATATATCCTTTTATTTTATTTAAATTTTTTACAGTTTGCATTTATTCTAATTATATTGTGTGTTTTTGCTGCAGAAAGACACTCAGTTCTGATTAATATACACAAACAATAAGACCTTTGCACAGTTCTGTATATGAGTATTGTCTCCTCTGCCTGAGCTGGTCATTTTTGAACTAGCTGGACAGAGTGTTGGTTGTAGGTCACGCCGTTGACAGCAGCCTTCATACAAAATGACACCAGGGGACAAAATGGCTGAATTGCCAGCTTCTTTTTCCTCTTTCTATACCCCATTCTGTAAAATCTGACCAATGTAAAACACTTTGTCTGTCCAAGTGCTTCTTCAACAGCACTGCACAAAAGAAAAGCATGTCTTCTGCCCTTGGCCTTCTGCAAGCCCTCACCTTTTGCCACCTTATTCAGTTCCAAAGAGCAGTTTTAATGGGAAATTGTAGCAGCTTCACATTACATTATAAAAGAAAGTCTCAGATGAGCAGCGAAGGTCATCTGCTAAAGGCCTGGGCCATTTTTGACTGGCACTCCAGACATGAAGTGAAGCCAAACTTTTACATTGTGGACAAGTTCTACATTTGTCACTAATGTTGTATTTTACAATTAAAAATGCTAAAAGACATGAGTTCATGCAAATAAAGTGAAATAAAAGTTAATGTAACAAACCCCAAGGTGATGGTAGGTTTACCGTGCTTAAGGCAATACCGTTGGCCTTGAAGCTTCTATTAAAAACAACAATAATTATCTGAAACTTTTTTATCCGGTTCCTAACTGCAGTCTTTTGTGTTAGAGGTGATTTATGGTTAAATCAAAGAAGTCAAAACATTAAAATGTTTTTCTTCAGTGCTTTATAGAGTTTGCTCTCAGGAGACATTGTTTGATGAGGGAAAGTATTCCACATTATCTTGGCCGTCTAATTAGACTTTATATTCAGGTGAATAATTAGACTTTTGGGCTAATTAACATGGCCTGGAATAATTACTTGTATTAAACAGTGAAAACATGTATACAAAAATCTTAATGCGCTGGCGCAGGAAAAACTGACTCTATAATATTGGCTGCAACACCAGTGTGTTAAATTTAAAACTAAAATGGAGCTTTTGGTTTGAATAGCATTATGAAGGAAAGCTTGTTGTTTAGCTCTTTATACTTCAAATACTCTACTAATGAGAGAGGCACTTTGATCCAGATATCGCTTTTAATTACTGGTCTCGCCGAGTGACATGGAATCAAGTGTTTTTAGTAAAGGCATCTCAAAAACCATTTAAACACTGCATTTTTTTAAATTATTGGTTCAGAGTTTCTTTCTCTGTGATGAAGAACTTCTTTTATATGGTTCCTTTGAAACTTTTACAGGTTTATTTGATTTTATTTATCTGTTGAGCATTTCAACACATTTTAATCTCAGTTTAATCTCTGTTTATATTGGCAAATTCTAGGGAAAAAAAACATGCTAATTTGTGGTACAATTTTATATCTAATTTTTTTTGTTTAAAATAAATTACATTGAAATTTTGAACTAAAACTAAAAAAAAATAATGTTTTGCCTTTAACACATAGAAAACCAAGAACACGTGATTTAACCTGAGATATTCAAATTCTTAGTGGAAATAAATAGGTTTCTACTGTTGAGTAAAAGAACATTTTGGTGAACAGTCCACACACAAAGAGAGACAGAGGCAAGAGAAGGAGCCCTGTCTTACTTTGATGTTTCTTATGCTTTAGTGATGCAATGCTTGTCTGAAAGAAATTTAATCTCACAGAGCCAAACGTGTTTTACAGAAGGCAGATTCCAATTTACAGAGGCACATTTTACCGACATGCAAATGGCGTCTGGCAAACAGCTTTTACTAACTAACATCGATACTGTCTATAAAGTTAAAAGTCCTTGACCTTTGCAAATTTTTCATTTATTGAGAAATGCTAAATATAAAATTACACCATGTTTTGATAGAAAACATACATTTTCAAATGTCAGTAATCATTTAGTGGCTCTGGTGAAGGATTGTGGTCTACTTTGCCAAGTTTGACACAATGCGATAGTAAATGTCTGGAGTCAGTAGAATTTCCAGGCTTCGCTATATGTGAAGCTTCCTTTGGCTCATTAGTCTTTATTAAGGTTGGATGGTGCTTCTGAGGGCTAGCAGAGTTTGAAAGGAGCTGTCAGACCAATGACCCTTTTCAGAGCAAGTTGTCAAAGGAGTGGGAGAAACGAAACCACTACAGTGAAGCCTCTACATAGCCCCTTCCCCCATTAAGGTGCATGACAGGCTGTATGTGTGCTATAGGGGAAAGAACAGAAGAGAATGTCTACTTCTTACACATGAGGAAATCCCTGCTGGAGGGTAATTAGTTAAAAATAAAACCTTTTACCCTTGACCTTCCGTTTTTCATTCTCAGTGTATTAGACAGGCCGGACACTGTGCTGAGACAGCAGAGTAGTTTTAAAAATAGGCTTTTATTTTAGGAGAATAGCCTTTTCATTCTTTTAAACATCTATTCCTAGTTAGCAGGCTGGAATCCAGCCTTCCATTTACAGCAAAACCTTGACCCCGTCTGAGGCCTTTCTGGCCCACTTGCTATGTAGGGCACTTTGGCTTTTCTCAAGTGTGACGAGGCCTTTTCCTGGGATGAAAGGGAAACGTCTGCACTGCTCTGCAAACCGAAGTCGACAGATCCTGGACCTGGACCAGAACACTCAGAGATAGCACCCTTCTCCACTTTGTAACCACAAACAAACTGCACACACACTGCTGTCTCCTAGGGGCCCCTGCATCTCCAGGCTCCTCACTGAGATTCTTTAACGCTTAGTGCGGAGTTACTCAAACGTTTCACATAGTGTTAAATCTGAGCACATGTGACAGGTGAAGGTTCTGAGTATGCCCTACTAATTTAATACATTTCAGCATGAGAAGTATTTTTATTATTTCATTATATATCACGATATCTATATAATAAGACTAAGAACAGTGCAGTGGTTTTTGGATCCAATTGTGTACAATACATGAACTTTTCCAGGGTAAAATTGATTTTTTTTGCATAATTTTCAAAATGGTAACATGTAATAAAAAGCCTGAGGCCAAGACAAGGTATACTGAGTCAATGCAACTGCTAAAATACAATGACATAAGAAGACAATGCTTCAGTAATGTAATTAGTGAAAATTTTATGATCGTGTGAAAACATTTTCCTTTATTAATTAATTTATAAATTAATTTATTTCCCTTTCCTTGCTTCATAGGTGGGAGCAAAATTACTTACTTACTTTTACTTTTTTTGGACCATTTCTACTGACCAAAAAAAGAAAAAAAAGAAAATACATGAAACACGTGGTAGATGTATGTTAATCTATAGATTTTAATGACATTGCAGTCAGTTTAGGGCAATACTGTTTTTGCAGCTTAATTTACATAGATAGTTTGGGTTCTTTATATAAATACCAGTGGTTATTCTCTTGACATTTGCACAAAACTGATTATTTTCATGTGAAAGCATTTGAATAATGCAAATTCAATGTGTTATCTTTTAATGTTCTCATGTTCTTCCAATCAAACTCCATTTGTTGTCACAATTTACTTATATTATATGATTATTAGTCACACTATTGAAAATCCATAAAGTTTCTTACTGAATACAAAAATCAGTTATTTTGTGTGACAGGTCTATATTCATTGATTTCTCCTTAAGCTTCTTTCACCACTCTAATTCGGTTCCTCTGGGTTCATTGACAGATCTTTCACATGACCTATGACCTGGCCAGTGCAGTGATGAGGATCTTTAACCTGATCGGGATGATGCTGCTGTTGTGTCATTGGGATGGCTGCCTGCAGTTCCTGGTGCCGATGCTGCAGGACTTCCCCTCTGACTGCTGGGTGTCCCTCAACAAGATGGTGGTAAGGTCACACATGAACTCTGATCTGCAGATTCTGAGGTTCTGTGATTTTGGCTTCCTAAAAATATTTAAGTGGGCTCAACTATACCGTACAAGGCGCACCTGAATATTAGCCGCACAAGCTAAAATTAGGGGGAAATCCTGTTTTGTTCATAAATTAGCCGCACTGGACTAAAAGCTGCAGGTTTAATTATCATATTAAGAGAATATGCACAACAGGGATTGTCAGGAAAGAGATGACTGTTTGGGAACACATTCTTT
>JBBIGC010000039.1:9626390-9638566 GCA_037576955.1 Lepidarchus adonis
CCTCAGATCCAAGGTCAACAGCAAAGGACTGCAAGCTGTCTTACCCAACCTCCCCACACACACTCACACACACTCACACACACTCACACACACACACACACACACACACTTAGTGAGTAGCGCAAAACCAATCATCTTGCAACGTACTGTATATGGGAGGGATGTCGAATTTGGAGGGACAATGTCTAGCACAGTTTTCCTGTCAGACACACCTGGTTCCACTCTTAATTGCCAGGTTTAGTAAGTGTGTTTGAGGAAGGGAACTACTGAAATGTGCTGGACACATGTATTTAACACCCTTGGTATAGGGGCATCAGTGACTTGTGTATGTCGTGAAGAGACCACTGACGTAGAGCAAAGATTGGGATTTTGGAGAGACACATGCTGCCTAGTAGTAGCACCGCGCTCTCCACAAAGTTCTCAAAGCCACGCCAACCTTCATTTAGCACAACTCCAAGAATGTGTGTTTGAATTGCCTGCCAGCAGTCCAGTTCTGTGTTTAATTTAAAAAGTATAGCACATTATAAAGAACAGAAGTCAAGCATAGCGAGCATGGGCTAATAACTTTTCTTTGTGTTTTTGTCAGCTGAATAAAGGTTCAAGAGGATGAACAATAACAGACTATTGTTTTTACTGTACTTTACAAAATGCTCCAACTTTGTTTGGAACGGTGGTTTGAGTAATGCTGCTGTTCCAGGTAGTCATGAACAGAGTGCAGAAAAAAGTGGCGGTCACCTGTAGCAGTAAAGTGCAGTTAGCATCATGTGGGTGGAGTCCAGAGAGTGGATAAAGTTTGGGGGGAAGGCATTCTTCTGCTTTACAGTATCTGGTCTCCTATAACAAACAAGCAATTTCATATTACAATTGTAAAACAAACAATTGTGCATTATGCATATTGTCACAGTCTAAACAAAACCTTCTATCTCCTATTTGTCCTATTCCTAAAAGCTGAGGCAATGTAAGATAACTGGCACTTTTTTTTTTTACACAGAAAATAAGAACACACACACACACACACACACTCACACACTCATAAAGGTCAAATCTACACCTGTAGCACCAGGGCCCATATATCATTCCACAGGTAGGTCAGGCATGATAAGCCAGAATGGATGCACATGCTTACATAGAGTTGAGAGACTAATGCAGCTGCTTATTATGGTAAAGAGAGAGGAGGCGTTACATTATTTTGCTCCATATTGCATCTGCATGTATCTTTTTCAGCAACACACAAGCTAAAACAGCAGTTCTCCTTTTGTGGTCTCTCCATTTACAGTCCAGCCTGGAGGCCACTTAGTGCATTCAAGGCAACATCCATGTCTTATAATTTAATAACACAATAAAACAAATAAAATACCAAATGAAAAAGGAATAAGAGGCTGTGAGACTGAGCATGGTGATGAATGAAGATTTACTGGTGCTTATGCACCAAGAAAGAGACAGGGCTGTGGTAGTTATGATTTGCAATATTTAGAAACCTTTGACTTAAAATGTAAAGGAAGGCAGCTGTGTGCTTTCACCACATTTCCCAGTGTTTTTGCCACACTCTCCTCAGGGCCACTTTAATGTGATTGAACAAAGGACTTAATAGCATGGGTCTACTCTTAACAGTTTGGCCATATGTGGGGCCATAGTGGATTCCATTAAAGCCAGGATCCTCTATACAGCTCGGGAAGAAATGAAGCTTCGGCTCGCACTGAAAAACCAGACTAAAGAAAGCTAAGAATGTCTGGGAATTATTTCAGAGGGGATTTTATTGAATTGCACTTTAGCAGGTTCGATAATACAGTTGGTGATTTACACAGCATAAGGTTATTGTAAAACTTGGGCCCCGACTCTGATCCTGGAGCTCTACCATCCAACACACCAGGCTGCCCTATTCAGACACCCCCTTCATTACCTGGATCAAGTGTGTTTGATTTGGGGTAAAGCAAAACTTTGCAGGGTAGCAGATCTCCAGGACTGGAGTTACGCCCCATTGGTCCAAAACACAGGTCTGAAACTCCAGTCCTGTTCAACAGTTTGTTGAGCTCCATCACCAAACACACCTGGTTCAGCTCACCTGTTAACTGCCAGGTGTAGTGAGTGTGTTTGACAAGGGGAAACTACCAAACTGTGCTGGACACTGGCCCTCCAGGACTGGACTTTGAGGCCCATGCTCTAAAATCAATTTTTTGCTGCACTTATTTACAAAACTGAATTCATAAGTCACTTGAACATGTTTCGTAGCCAGTGGGAGACTGTTTCCCTCCAAAACTCAAAACAAATTTGAGACCTCCGTCACGAGAGAACCAGGACCAACCTCTTAATCTCATTGTTAATTCAGTTCTCAGCACTAATGAGCCTCTATTCAGACACTAATCACCACACTTCAAGGACACTCGCAAGCTTAAATTCCTTGCCATGATCCATTATGGTTAAACGTGTGTAGGATCCCAAAGTTTTCCCTTTAAGCCATGGTAAAGTAATTCCTACCATGGTGCTTCGTAAAGAAATCAGGCAAGATACGTAAATTAGTGAAAATGAACACAATAGGAAAACTAGTGATGCAAGTATATAAATATAATAGAAATTATAATATAATATAGGAATTATTTACTTCTGTCTAGACATGCGTACATTTAAGTAATTTTATAGAGTAAAACTGCCTTATTCTAAAGTTGTTTTAATAGAACAACTTTTAAAAATCTCCATCAAATAACAGCATATTGGACAAATGCATAGGGAGTATTCTGGCTTCTTTTAGCCAGGCAAAGTATTTTATAACAAAGATTATTGAAATTACTTAATGTCTACACACAGTTTTCAGCAAGTATGTGACAGCATACAGAATACAGCATAGCGAGCATAGGCTAATACGCAGGTCATTGGTCAAAACACTGGATGATTAGTTCAATACAGTGATTCTGGACAAGCTGACACTGAAGCTGTACAGCCTAGGCATACATGAACCCTTGTGCTTGTAGATTCATAACTTTCCCACAAACAGGCCACAGGTGGTGAGAACATGGAACTGTATTTCTTCCACATTAATCCTGAACACAGGCACACCGCAGGGCTGCATGCTCAGCCCAGCGCTCTTCACCCTCCTGACCCATGACTGCTATGCCATCTACCCCACAAACATGATCGTGAAGTTTGCAGAGGATACCATACTGGACATCGATGAGACTTAGTACTGAGTTTTTCCAAGTCAAAGATCTAAAAATCTGATTTTCCAGTTAGAGAAATTCTGGGTTGAGAAATTGCAATCGAGTTACTGAGTCAGAAATCTGACTTTGGCACATTTTGTAGTCAAATCTGAGTTACTAGTTGCCATCAAACACAGTATTAGAGTCTAAAACAACAAAACCAAATAATCAACCATATCCTGGCTGATCAACTACATTTGTAGTAAACCTGACATTTCACCTTTTTAAAAGCTCCTCTTTAAAAGCATCCATCAACAACTAGGTCCCGAACTTCCCACCAAAGACTGAAATGAATTTAGGAGGAAATCAGTCTCAGCACATTTATTTGATTTTGCCTTTGAAGCTAAAGTTCTGACGTTGCTTCTTAATCACTGTTTGCTATTCCTCTCAGGATGATACTGGGTATGAAGTCACGGAGGTGGCGATGGCCGTCAGCCTAGGTCTCTGTGAAGTCGTTCCAGAAAAAGGACTTCCTATCTCTAGCCCAGCTCACGTTAATGTGATTCCTGTCTTAGCCGTCTCAGCGATGGCTGCTGTCTATCTGAGGCCGTGACAGGTGGGTATCGTCTTACAGTCTTAAGTGGTTTTTAATCAAGTCCGCATGGCGAGAACGAGAGAACAGCAGATCCCAGGGTCAAAAAGTTAAAAAGCTTTTATTAAACTAAAGCAGAATAGGTTTCATTCTTCATTAACCCAAAATACTTTATGGATATATTAAGTATAAATATTCACTAAATTTAAACATCAGAAAACAATTTGGACATCTAAAACTAGGAAATCTCTTGACTTATCAATCTTCAAGGACATCAATGTTCTAAGAATGGAACTAAACCCAAAAATTTGATTCGTCAAATTAAATAATCTAAGATCTAGTAGAAACATTTAATAGTTTTAATATTGGGATAGTTATAAAAATATTACAATTATTTACATCCTGCTAGACATGCTTACTTAAGTCATTTTATAGACTGAAACAGTCTTATTCTAACGATTAATGTTTCAAAAGAACAATTTTAAATCACTGTATTGCATATTTACATTTATCATGTACAATAACAAACATTTTATTAAGTGAAAGTGACTTTATCATTGTGAACACACTCAATCACACATAATGCACCACAACAAAACATGACCTCTACATTTAACCCATCACAAGTGCCCACGTGGGGCAGTGGGCAGCCATTCACAGCACCCAGGGAGCAGTGTAATGGGATATAAAGGTGGGCAATAAGGCAAAAATGTCATATGATACTCAGAGATTTTTTTCCAAATATTTGATATATCACGATATGAATTTTTTAGTCATCTATTAAGATGGAACTAATGAAAAGGAGGCAACAGTGCCATCATTTAATTTTTTTTTTTAAGTACAATAAATGAAACATGAAGTTCAACAGTGTTTTTAAGTATTGCTCAAAAAATCATATTGTGGCTACAATTTATCACGATTATGCTAAATATGATCATATTGCCCAGCTCTAGTGAGTACCTCAGTGGTACCTGGCCTGGGACTTGAACCTGCAACCTTTAGATCCCAAGGGCACCAGTGCCCCATCTAAAAAAATTTTATCTATTTTAAAGTTTTTAAACTTGACAAGATTTTCTAGCATATTATTAGCAGCTTCCTGGAAATATATGACAAATGACTAAGATATTAGTCAAAAATGGACTGTTTCAAATAAACATTTCTTGCTCTGTGTTCATGTAATCTAATATAAAAATCTAGCCTCCATCCTTAATGACACATATTATCAGGTCAAACATGAACTAATATGAGTCATTGTCCATTCTGTGTAGTCCTCCATTGTGTAAATGGCACACATGATATTCAGCAGTGACATTTAGGCTTATGCCATCCTCCTTTAGCTGAGGGGGCTTTGCAAGCCTCCTAAATTTCCTTTGCAGGTCCTCTATATGTGTTAATGAACATGGGAAGATGGGATGTTTCTCTTACTCCCACACTCTTATTCGCTGTGGCTCAAAGTCTCACTCATCTTTTTGTCTTGAGATCTAGATCTAGAATCTAAACAGAGAAACTGTTCAGATTCTAGATCAAACATTAAGACTGAATTTCAGCAATGATCAGAAATGAGTTTTTTACTCACCACACAGCAAAACATGACAAAGTTGCATGCAGAGTATCAGACAACTGGAAAAAGACACTTACTCATGGACATCATGGCTTATCTGGAGACTCAGCAGCTGAATGTTGCTCTTTAGCTGCAAAAAACGAAAAAAAAAACCCCCATACAATTAACGTTCAGAAGAAAGAAAAGATCCAATCAGGCCAAAAATAAACTAATATAATTATCACTCCAGTCAGACTGAAGCACTGATTACACTCATTTACACAACTGGTCAAGTGTGCAAATTGCAAATTAATAGAAATGTATTCATCACGGAGGAAATTCTGGTGTTTAAAAGATAATACTAATATAATAAAAGTAATAAATAAAAAATAAATAAATAGGTGCCAAACAGAAAATAGTAAATAAAAAAGAAAAAAGAATAAAATAAAATAAATTAGCTAAGAATTGGGAAAGTTATATCACATGATATATTGGCAATGATAGTGAAAATTAATAAAAAAAGTATCTATTGCATAATATTGAGAAGTAAAACAGTACATGAAATTGTAAGTAATATTTCAATAATATTTAAAAATACACATAATAATGATAATGTTTACAGCGTATGAGACACCTGAAGGCAGATGGGTCACATATCTCAGTCTAGAGAGGATAGTATGTAAACAAATTTATTTATTCACTCATCTAATCCATCCAATCTAATGTATTTAACTACAGTGAGTCATGATGACCTCTGAATTCTACATATATGAAAATGACAGTGTTTTTGAGGACTTTTCTGCATGTACCAAGAAGTGATTTCAAAAGTAATTTTGGAATAACTTATTATGTGTAATAAGTCTATGTGCTTTAAATAGGATAGGGTGATCTTGTCTTACCCGGAATTTTTTTTAAGTTTTTTTTTTTATATACATGTTAAGAACTAAATTGTGCAGTAATTTGTATTTTAAAAATTGTGGAATTCCTCTTTACATATTGTTAGAATAAGGAGAATTAATAACAGTAAAATAATCAGAGTAAACATTCAACTAACATTTTGTAAATTTTATGCTTCATTCAAAGTAAAATGAAATAATTGAAAATAATTTATTTTAATTTAATTGTACCATAAATGTATCATACTATTTTTACTGCTTTTCATAAAAATCACAGATTTTTACCCTGTAGTTTTGGTTACCTCTGTATTTATAGGACATTTTTAATCTTTCTTGTATTTTTTGTTACCTTTTATATTTATTACCTTTGTATTTTCTTTAGTATAAGATGCATGTTATTTTATGTCATTGTCTCTATGTTGCAGTCGTTACATAAGCAATTTCCCCCCGGGGACAATAAAGTTTTTCTGATTCTGATTTTCTGAAAAGTATTGTTTTTCTCATGACAGCATGTCTTGTCTTAAGCTGCGAGGGAGAAGTAACATGACCTTAAAATGATCTGTGTTTTCTGAAGACAAATGGGTTCAATCTGGTTACGTCTTCACTGCAGCAGGTCTTTAGAAAACAAAACATTTTGTGTCAACTATTTACAGTCCAGATTGCACTTCAAGTGCTATGATCTCAATCTCATACGTCTTCTCGCTCATATACACACGGGCCCACACTTCAGAAGCAAAGTGTTACAGATGGTACACGTTTATAAGGTAAAGTTTTTCATGCAGCACAACCAAATAAATGTGGACGGTGTTCTACTAGACCACCTTCCTGGTAGAATCAATGGAGGAGATGAACTTTAGAAGAGTAAAAGGCATGAAGCAGGAGCAGTGCAGGAGCCATTCTTTACAATGAAGGACTAGTTTCAGTATAGGATCAGTCAGTTCTTCAAGCACATTACAGCATGGATCGGTCTCCACAAGGTGACAGCAGGCCAGGCCTGGAGGTAAATAAGCCGAGATGAGGAAGAGGAAGAGTATATATGCTGAGAGAGAGATTACGAGGTCTTACTGGGAAGTTCCAGAACGAAACTATACATAACACTTTAGGTTCAAGAGAAGTTTATTTCATTTGAGAAGTGAAGGGCTGACTGGACAAGCTAGATAAGCCAGGCGCTTGTGGAAACATGAGACAGGGAAGCTCGCTTTTTTTTTTGCAAAAGAATAGTGAGAGGATGAGGATGGATCATGGGTTATTTCAGGGAACAGCAGAACATGTTCCCAAAGATGTCTGTATATTTTTGGGTCACTTTGTGCCCTGTTCTCAATGAAGTTTGAAGATTTCAGGATCCACATCTGACATTTTGCCCAAAACACATGAATGTATATGACAATAAATGATTTATTCCATTTTAAACTTAACTACATAAGATTTATTCATACACTAATTAAGTCATTGAGTTTGAATATCTGAATATACCCATCATAATATATATATATATATATATTTGCAGATGAGTTTATATAATAACATCAAGACCTTTTAAAACGCACTGTCATATGAAAAGTAGAGCTGTTTAGAGGATATAATGAGCTCTATGTGCCACATGGTATAGTGAAGGTCATGCTGATTTGCAACAGAAAAAAAGAGACTTAATAAAGCAATATAAATCTGAAGTTTTAAGGATCCAAATCAGAGAAAACTGACATCTACAATGTACACTCCACAGTTCGCATACTGCACTTAAACAGCAAGAATAGTTTGTTTTCAATTCACACTTCGTAGTTTCTCTCCTCAAACACATTCAAAGATCCTGCAGATTAACAGGTGAGGTAAACCAGATGTAAGGAAATCACCAAACTGTGTTGGGTACCAGCCCTTAAGGACCAGAATTGCCCATCCTGATCTAGAGCACAGCACTTTACCCTAGGTATTGAAGTTAAGACAATAAAGCATTTATAACACCTATCAGCCATTACACCATTTGCCAAATATTCTGTAGGTGTCCTTGTTCTGGAGCATCTCTGAAACTCCACAAGACCTCTGAAGGTGTGTTAACATCATGGCCCCAAGTCCTCTACATTGCAATCCATCATGGATTGTCAAACATCCCAAAATGCTCAATTAGATTAAGATCTGAAGAATTTGAAGGTTGAACCAAACGATGACTGAACTGTTTTTTTTGTGTGCTTCACATTCAACCTCATACTGCATTCAAAATAAGGCACAATACAGGACTGTCAATCAGTCATTTACATATTCCTAAGATAAAGTAAAGGAAAAAACTTGTTTAATACTATTGGAAAAAAAGAATTTTGGAAGCCTCCCACAAAGACCACCCAGCAGGTAAACAGAGAAAAGTCTGGAATTTGCTGAGTTTAAGCAGTAAATAACGATGGACAAACCTTTATCCAAAAAATACCCTAAAAATCATAGTCACCCAGCTGGATCTGGATCCTTCAGAAACTCTGGATTAGAGGCTGAAGCCAGCAATGCAGACACCCTGGCGCAATGCCTGCAGAGTGAAAAGGGGGCTTCCTATCTGAAGGCTGATAAGCTCCAGTTCGGACAGCAGTTCCCTGTTCCTCAGGAGACCACATAACTCAGACACTGCAGTATCTCCTAATGTTTCACCACTGGCCCCAGCAGCTCACATTCTCGAAATACAGAACAAAGACAGACACAAAGTCCCCATAAGCATTGTTTAAATAGCCTTTAATAAAAAAACAATATGGGTGTTATCCAAGCAAGCTCATTCCAGTGGATGAATCAGCCGATAAACAGCCGATAAACAGCCCAGAGTGACACTGGCAGGAATAGTGAGTGGATGAGGATGGATCATGGGTTATTTCAGGGAACACTTTGGAATGTTTCCAAAGATGGCTGTATGTTTTTGGTCACTTTGTGCCCTGTTCTCAATAAAGTTTGAAGATTTAAGGATCCAAATTAGACATTTTTGCTAAAATATCTATATGTATATATTCAGAGATGAGTGAATATATGGTGCTAAACAAAAAAAAAATAAAAAAAGGTTCTGTACTTGATTAGTAATAGGAAAAAAGGGGAAATGACAAGTTTCTGTTATTATCAGATAATAATCATAAAACAGGCACACATTAAAAAGGTTAATGCATCATTGGCTTCAACTGGCTACATCATGATTATATGAACATACAGATGTGTAAAGACAAAAAGAAATGTGTATATTATATATATATATATATCTTGGAAATATTTACATATACAACCCTCTCGCTCGAGTCGGTCATAGATTTAACAAAAACAAGACTATAAACAATTTATTCCATGTTAAACTTCAAACTACATAAGATTTATTCAAACACCAATTAAGTCAATACATTTCAATATCTGCATTTACCCATCGTAAACTGAAAATATCTGACAAACAAATATTTGCAGGTGAATTTATATTAAAATTGTTTTGAGGATATGATGAGCTCTATGTGCCACATAGTATGATGAATGTCATGCTGATTTGCAACAGAAACGCACAAAGAGCTTTAATATAGAGATATAAATCCACAGGACTGCTGGTCACATGACCATCACCTGCCACACTTTACAGCCAAATGGACCAAACCATCACTTTGTCAGTCAAATTGGCATATAGCTCATCCCAGACATGAACACAAAGCAAAGCTCCAAGGTCAGCAGTGACACACCTACAGTCTGGCTAAATCTACTCCGCTCATGTAGTAACTGGACGCAGTCGACCAGCTTTGCTTTACTCGGAAATAAATTTTGTTGTTGCAAATGTTTCAATAAATGATAATACATGGCAGTGGTGGCCTACTGGTTAGGAATGGAAGGTCCCAGCCCTGGCACCACTCAGGTACCATCCAACTACATTGCTCCCCGGGTGCTGTTGATAGCTGCCCATGTGTGAAGGGTTACATTAGGTCACGTTTCAATGGTGTTAACAATGTCAAACAATCACAAAAATGTAAAAGATATTTTGTTATGGACGTATTTTCAAGCGATGCTTTATTTATAACAATATTACAGAGTTGGAATTGGGACAGTTTCTAAAAATAGCAGAAAGAAGGTTTAATGAAGATACATTCGCTGAGTAGTATAAAAGTATTCTCAGCTTCCTGATCTTCGTTCGTGCAGTATTGTGTTGAAGTGAAGCTTTTACACTTCTCCGACCTTTAACTCCTGCCCCTTGACAGCCAACAACAGGCTCCCACGCTAACAAGCGCCAGACTGGCCATTCGCCCTATGAATCCACCAAGCTGCCATCTCTTTTATTGATTGCTGCTGTCACAGCCTCAGGAGATTAGGTACAACACTGTCTAATTATTCAGTGCCCCCCAGAGAGATGCACCACACAACTCCTGACCTTCTCTCCGGCTTATTCCTTTGGGTGTGTCCTTGAAACTTCCACCGCATTCATCAACGTGGCCCTCAAACACATCTTCTGCTAGATCAATGCGGTGAAGAGCCACAGTTCACAGGAAGGCAAAGCTACAGTGAGCTTAAAAGGTACCTGGCAGTGATCTGAATGCTGGAGAGCCAGAGATCTCAGGAGCGAATGTGAACCTCAGCCAATTAGCCTGATGTCAAAGAGGAACAGCTTGTTCTTATACGGCCATATTGTTTTGTTTGGTGAGAAACTGAGGACATGGAGCCTTTTTTCCCCTTTCACTTACGCAGTTTTAGACTGTAACTCGTTTCCAACTTGTCTTAATGCTTTAGAATCAAACAGGTTGCTCTGACTGATCTATACCGACCAGCTACAGCACTGCAGCTACTGACAGGTGAAGTGAAAAACATTGACCTTATTACAGTGGCATCTGTCAAGGGCTGGGATGTGTTAGACAGCACGTGAATAGTCAGTTCTTGAGGTTAATGTGCTGGAAGCAGAAACAAAATGGGTGAGAGTAAGTCACTTACATAAAGGCTATAATACAAAGTCTTATAATTCAAAGCTTATGCAGTGTTTAATACCTACCAAAACTCATCCAAGGAAGGACAACAAGTAAACTGGTGATAGGGTTTTGGGCACCCAAGGCTCACTGATCGGATAGCATGTCTTGTCCAACCCAAAAGAAGAGCCAATTGTTGAAAACGTTAATGCTGGCTATGACAGTAATGTGAGAGAATTGCAGTGCCACAGACCGGTCAGAGAGAATCAGAACTAGACCATTAAGCGATGGAAGAAGGAAGAAGGGGGCGTGGTCTAAGGAATCAGGTTTTTATTAAGATGTGGAAAACAAGGTGCCACACTATTTCACAGTGCAGGAATTGTTTGAGGAACATAACGGAGTTTAAGGTGTTGACCTGGCCTCAGATCTCAGTCCAGTCTGTGGGATACTTGACAAATTATTCAATGGAAACCCCTTCTCGCAACGTACAGGACATTAGGGATCTGTTCCTAACGTCATGGTGCCACATACATCAGCACATCTTCAGAGAGCTGCACTGGCAGCACAAGGGGGCCAACACAGTATTAAGACAGTTGGTTGCTGGTCAGTGACTAACAGTGTCCTCCATAATTATTGGCACCCCTGGTTAAGATGTGTTTTTCAGCTTCTAATAAATTCAGTTGTCTTCCAAATAATATAGGACCACAATGGAAAAAAGAGGAAAATTCAACCATTCATTCAAGTGCATTTTTTCAGAGGTAAAAAAAAAAATCCCACATTAAAAAATAATTATTTTACGTCAAATCATTTTTGGCACAATTATTGGCACCCCTGATGTTAATATTTTGTACAACCCCCTTTTGCCAACAAAACAGCACCTTATCTCCTATAATGTTTCACAAGATGGGAGAACACAGAAAGAGGGATCTTCCACCATTCCTCTTTCCACACTCTCTCTAAATCATCCAGCCACCTGGGTCCTCTCCTCTGCACTCTCCTCTTCAGCTCACTCCACAGTTTTTAATGGGGTTGAGGTCTGGGGACTGAGATGACCATTGGTGGAGCTTGATTCTGTGTCTGGTGAACTGTTTCTTTGTAAATTTGGTCACATGTTTAGGGTCATTATTTTGCTGA
>JBBIGC010000039.1:9638666-9651077 GCA_037576955.1 Lepidarchus adonis
TGATGGTCATAAATGTACATCACTGCATTGAGCCAAACATGTTCAAGCTGCTATGCAAGGTAAGCAATATATATTTTCTCTCTCTCTCTCTTTAAAAGTAGCTCGCAAGCCAAAAAAGTGCACCTAGCACACCTGAGCTAGGAGTTTCAGCTTATGCAAATGCTGGGTTTAGAGTTTGTACAAATTTAATTCATTAATCTCCTTGTCTGACCCTTACCTTGGGAAAGTCATCGATCTCCTTGAGACGCTTTTCGATCTGCAGCCTTCCTCCATAGCGTGTAACACCATATACCACCGTCATCACCGTCTGCTTCACCACCTTCCTGCTGATGAAGCCTTCCAACACCTGTGCAATTTTAAGGCCCTTGGCAGCATCCCGCACACGGAACTCCTCCACCTGTGCGAAACACAGGCCTCCACACGCTCAGCAGGGCGACCAACTCAAGCAACAGCTTCATGTGTAGCAGCCGCTTCCTGATAGAGAATCAATGATCGGTAGCTCTCTCCTTCCATGCTCCATCTTCAGTTAGAATCGATGGCATAAACATGGTCTGAGAGTTTCACCAACCAATACATAAGTCGACTGATCCTGCAGCAACTCTAGAGCTTCTGAACCCTCATGTTGTGTTTGTTTCATGTTCAACACTTTTGTGTTCCTGGTCAAAAATGACTGTTCTATTTACACTCAGCACTAAAACTGTATTTATTTATTTATTTATTTATTATTACTGTATTTATATAGTTATTTATTTATGCCTCATGGACCTTACACACTTTGAAATTGTGTGTAAAAACATAATTTCAGAAATAATTCAGATAAAAGAAGGTATATCACATATTACTTTGGGTCAAAATTACACATTTGTTTTGAATTTTATATTGTTTTTTATAGTGTGACAGAAAAATCACCTGTTGTGTTTAAAAGTGACTGGAAATGTTTTATTTGTGTAGGATTTTTTTTTTTCAGCAGCCTCAGCCCATCCTCTTCATCACTGGATTCCACTTCATCAGTTATTTCTGCCTCCTCCTCATCAGAGTGGTGATCAAATATGTAATCAAGAGCCTTATTTACAGTATATTGACCGGCCATGGTGCCAAGGCCTCAATAAAGCATTATATACCAACATTCCAGGTGTTGTTCCCATGGGAGAGAGACTCTCCAGGGCAATGTAGTGGTTCTAACGACCAGACATTTTCAACCAGGAACCATTAGAGTGTACAAAAGTTGAATAAAACACCCAAAATTGAATGAAAATGATTAAATTATTATCCACAAAATAGAATAATAATTTGCATACAATTTTAGATAGTCTGATAAAATTAACATTTTTCGGATAAAACGTTTAAATCGGTCAAATTTGCCCAGATCACAACAGGAGAGTTAAACAGTAGACCTGCTTTTAAACTTCCAAAATCTGACTCAGCACTTTCCCCCATAGAAATCAGAACTCATAAAGAAGTTTCCAATGTTCTCTGCTGCTACAGTGGATAAAACGTCTTTTGTTGCAGTTTTTATCACAGATTCATCTACTTTTAGTGCTCTCAGTAGAAGGTAATCAATGCATTAAAACTAGACATCCTTCAAAATGTAGGAGGACTCAGATTGGGCCACAGCAGTGTTTAAGCCTCTGTGTCTTTTTCTATTTGCCCATGGCTCAATGAAGCTGAAAAGCAGCAAAAGTGGATGGTCAACCTAAAGCCCTCATTACTGGAGTTAACTCTTGACACAGCGATGATGGAAAGAGGGATGAACAACTGACCCTTGAAGAGCACCAGGGGGCAGAAAACTACCCTGGTGCTCTGTGATGGCCTGTGGATTCATACCTGTTGGGCCACACCGCTGTAGACATCCTGGGGTACTTCACAGGGCATTAGGTTCACTGACTTGGCTCCGATCACGTCACGTCCCAGGGCAGCGTAGTGCTGGAGGCCATTACAAGAGCCATCCTGAGAGAGAGAATGACAAAACAAAAGGGCTCAGCTTACCAATAATGTTTCTTTTAAACGGATTTAATATTCCTGCTTATCGGTGATCAAAACTGGACTGAATAGTAATAAAACATAAAAACAACATTAAAAAAGGACATTTTCACTGTAAGTATTTATTGTTCAGTGGTGTAACTAGGCTGGTGGTAAATTAGTAGGATGACAGTTGTTCATCAAAATAGCTTTGAAGATTACAGAACAGATTCACAGCACTGTACTTCCCTCTGGATAAGAATGTTGTAATGTAAATTACATTTATTACAGCTAAGTGTAGCATTAGCAGTAGCCGAGTGGTTAGGACCTTCACTTTATGCTGTGCAGCAGTTATGACTGTTTATGTAAGAAAAAAAAAAGTTATTTTGCTCTGTTCTCGTGAATATTTAATAGGACTACTAATTGGCTTCGAAAACATGCATTAATTAACTTTTATGTTGCAAATTGGAATTGTATTGAATAGGTTTTTAGATTTAATTATCAATACATTTCCAGAAAAACACTCATCAGACACAACATCATTCATTTCTTATCCAAACCGCTCATCCATTTCAGGTCAAGGGAAAGGCAGGGTTCACCCTGGACAGGAGGCCAACCCATAACAGAGCAACACAGACACAGAGAACCTTTCACACACTCACACCTATGGGCAATATATAGTAGCCTGTCAACCACATGCCTTTGAACAGTGGGAGGAAACCGGAGCACCCGGAGCAAACCCACACAAACGCAGGAAGAGTCTGAAAACTCCACACAGAATTACACCTATTGCCGGGAATCAAACCCAGTGGTTAGAACATTGGGATCAGAAGGTTGCAGGTTCAAGTCCCAGCCCGGGAACCACTGAGGAACCCTTGAGCAAGGTACTGTGCCCACTTCACTGCTCCCCGGCAGCCCACTGCTCCCCATGTGTTAAATGCAGATAATAAATTTCCCACTTGTGGGACTATAAGGGATAATAAAATTAAAAATAAATAAATAAAATAAATTCTCTTTTTCATATTTGTCAGAAGCCAAATTTTGATAACTTGTACAACCCCAGCAGCACCTGGACAAACCAAGGGAACAGCCACCACCACGTTAAAGTGAGACGATCATGGTTTTGTGTCAGAGACCAGAGAAGCTCTTGTGTTTTAATGGGAGAAAATGAGAGATGTAGTACCTGATGTACAGGAAAATGGGAGATGAACTCTGTGTGGTCAGGTGATCTGGAAGCATTGGCTATTTCCATACAGCAGGACAAAGCCTGCCAAGGCTCATCAGCATTCATCCACCACTTCCTCCCCTGGAACACAATACATGCTTGAAATGAAACACACTCACAAGAAAGCTTGTGCAAATTTGAGGAACTCCAGGATATGGTGAATTCCTTTGCTGACTGACATGACAATGGAGCAATGGAGACATAAATAATCCACATACACAAGAGAAAATTATATTTTAGGCTCAAAAAACAACTATTTTTATAAGTGACTAACAATGTACCAACTTTGTTAAACTACTAAATCTTCCCCAGCAATTCTTCTGGTGCAAAAACACATTATCTCCAACATTTCAGACAATAGCAGTGGTCACAAACCATTTTCCTAGATTTCCCAGAAACCCAAATCTACACTTCAGCTGTTTTAACCTTTAACGTGGGAAAAACCACCTTTTTTGATGAAAAATGCCATTTGACAGGTAATAACCAAAAATAAACTCAGGTATGTGTGATGGTTATTTCAAACGTGGGTTTTCCTTCAGACTCCACAACCCAACTGCACAGAAGCTTCACTTACTTTAGATATGAGAATCTCCTACACGTGGGTAGGGTGCAATAAACAATAGACAAACCAACCGCAGACCCAGTGCCTTCAGTGGAATGGCGACTTTTAAAGGCAATAATCAGACAGATTACGTGCAGTAGGGTTGGTGACCACTGATGTGGAGTAATGCAGAACTAGATGCATCATATGAACAGTAAAGAGCTTTTCATGTTCAATAGGCATTAATAAAAACCATGAAATGATCGTATTTGTATTAAATAAAAGGTCACCCACTGTGAGAGGGTTATCTGCTGAGTCCAGAATGTCATCCATGATACTGTTGGCGTATTCCAGTCTACCAGCCAGTGAGCTGCGCTTCTTCAGACCTGTGAGATTCACCAGGTGGATCTTCAACCAATCCAGGCCATTTGGACCCAGAGGCTTGCCTTCAGCAAACAGCAGGATGGCCCGTGTCGCATCACTGCCCAGGTGGTTGAAGTAAGGAGGGCAAGGGTATGTCCGTCCCCTGAAGTCCATGTTGTGAGGGAACCAGAAGACCTCATCCCTGATGTGATTGGCGATGGACAACTTGTAGAGTGCGTCCATGCGCAGGCTGTGCATCTCTCCAAACTTCTTCCTGGCCTTCAACACCTCCCGTTTTAGGTGGGCCTTCTCCTGAGGCGTGTAGGACAAGTCATTAGGGTTATAGCGAGGGATCTCTGGGGCCTCCGACACAGGTGGTGGGATGTCCAGTTTCTCGCTTCCCTTGTCGTTGAAGATGGAGACAATGATATCCAGCAAGCGCTTGTTGATCCTCCAGGCACAGTTGCTCAGCTGGTTGAGGGAGTCAAGCACAGCATGGAGGTCCTCGTTTTGGCAGTTCTCCAACAAAAACTGGTGTTGGATGGCTCCATCCACTGTACGCATCAGCTTGGTAGGCGTCAGTAGGTACGCACCACTTTTTGGTGATGTCCAGGGCACAGGTGGACACAGCATGGGCATTACGTAGGAATCAAAAGTCAGCTTGGTCTCTGTGGCTTCCGACTGGATTTGCGTCAAGATCGGGTGCGGCTTGATAAAACCAATCTAGAAAAAAGAATACACGAGAAGAAACAGATAAAAGCAGTGCAGGTAGATGTTTGCATATCCATTAACTCTACACTATATCAAACCAACATTGCGACTCTGAGGAATGCTGTAAAGGTCTCTTCCCACCTCCCTTGTGTGTGTATATTGTATGTTATAGAATGCAATAAGTCAGAATTTCATGGTACAGGAGGTCCTCGACTTACAACGGGATTCCGTTCCTCATTGTGTGTCGTACGTCCAATTTTGAAGTAAGTCGACACCCCTTACATAAGCGTCTACTGTGTTTTGCTGTGGGGATTATTCCTTGGTCAGTCCACCAGAGGGAGACATTTACCCACCCGAGGCTCTGTATTGCATTTTTTGAGTGTTTTTATTAAAGGTACTTTCACTTTCACGCCATTAAAAAAAAACCAAAACAACAACAACCAAAAAAAAAACTGAGTTGGAGCAGTCTCATAACCATGAATTTTCATAAGTTAAGTATGTCGTATTAGCCCATTACTTCCTGCTCAAACAGAAGGACTAATGCTAAAAAAAACCCCCAAAAGAAACAGACTTGAGGAAACAAGCACGAGGGAAACAAAATGGGCTGCTCCGGCACAAACCTGAGCACGACCTTGATAGGATGTCAATAAAATTGAGTTGAGACACCAATTTTCTTTCATTGCACTACAGGAATTGCATTTGGGTTTGGGGCGACCCAATGGTTCCAGCTCAAACAGGGGTACGTTAATAAATCCCTCAGCCTCCATCCTTCAACCAAGGTTAGGGCAAGAATATAACCTGGACATGGCAGTGACGACTGTGTCTAAAAGAAAGGGACGTCCTGCAAAAGATGGATTTCTTGAGGAAACTAACAGGAGGGCAATAAAACTGGCTGCTCCGGCTCCAAGTGCAACCTAAGAATGAACCTGATCGGATGTTAACAAATGCGATATCAATTTAATTGACGTTGAACTTTATTTCATTTCTGAGTTTCATTCCTTAGATTTTTCTCTCCTTATTTAATTGAACCTACTTTTTATTTTATTCGTTCATTTCTTGTAACTTTATTATATTCCTATTTTTATAGCTTACTTTTCTTTGTTCTTTTCATTCATAGTTGTTGCATTATCCCCTATTGATGTAATGTACAGCAGGTAACATTTTCACATAACTTAATGTACAGACATTTATGGTTTGATTTCTTTCTTCTTGCACGTGTGGATGGATTGGGTTGTTACCGACATCTGGTGAAAATTTCACGTCAATGGCAAATTTAGAAATATGTTTACTTAGAAAGTGACATGTTCAATTCTTATTTTACCTGCTTTATATATTACATTTTTATATTTATGTATATATATGTTTAAGACAAGCGTTCATTGCCTTTCCCAGCTATATATTAAATAACATGCAGATTACAACATGTTTGATTCATTTGTACCCCCCATTTTTGCATCATTGTGTTAATGTTTCTTTAAAATATGAACAAGTGTTCAAGTGATAATAAAGGAAAAATGTCCGTTGGGTTCTAGCAAGTTAAACAGTAAGAATTTCTAAGTGAGCAATTATCATTTGTATCTTTATTGTGTTTTCTTTTGTTTTTTTAGACACAAACCAAGAGAAATCTCCAAAATAACTACAAATACCAGAGCTTAAATAATTACTTTCCATTCAAAATGAACTGAACACTGGGAAAATCCCTCATTTTTTTGGGCCTAGTAGTCATAGTAGCATCAGCATGACCTTTACCACATCAGTGTGGAAGAGCTGCTCCCTGCTGAATACACCATCCGTAGGCTCAGCAGAAAGAGCACAAGATCTGAACTGGGCTCAAGATCCACAGGTTTGACTGACAAGCCCATTGTGTATTATCTCACTCGACTGCAAAACCAAAATGCATATTTTCAGGGCAGGAACATAAACCATCTGATGAAAAAAATCTAAATGAAGTGTCCTATCAACACCTGTCATTTTTGTTTATAATATAAATAGGATTTTGCATTTTTTGGACACCATCCATGGGAAATTCTCATTAAAAAGAACATGCTGAAGCTGACAGTAGCGATTTGTATTCAGGGTTGTTTGTCAGACCGTTGACTTTGGGTGCAACAGAAAACTCTTGGAGAAGCACATTTTGCTCATCACTACTTTTTAATTAGCAATCGTGCTCACTGGCCTCCTGGTGGTCAAGGCACTGGACTAGGTAACTGCAATAATCATCATTGTGCAAATTGGAACAAGTGCCCACCTGTACTCTAATGGCAAACAATCACACACTTCCACCCTCACACAAATGCATGTTTCATGCGCAGTAAATCACCCAGCCAATTAGCAGGACAGTAAAAAATAGATTAGCTTCAAGGTAATCTGTTTTCCTCTGCTGCCTCTGTCTGGAAAAATGGCTTCACAATTCATATAAACGTATGTGGGTGAGAGCGGGAACATTACAGTGACAAAGGAGAAGAACTAGGGATGCACTGATGACCAATTATTATAGAAGAAACACATGCAGATCTTTTTCATTCTCCAATTTGTAAGTAATGGAATTTTCTTTTTGCTTTTTCGTTGCAACATCCAAGAGCATCCTTCACAGAGCAAGTCATATAAGGACATATAATCTTTCTATACACAGCACCAACTATATTTAACTTTGTAGTAAAGACTTGGAACACGATCCAGGTGTTGTCTAAATTGACTGTCTGCAGTGATGACGTTCTTTTTGAGCAGGTTTTGGGAATTAATTCCAATGTCTGTTAGCCATGTTAGTCACATAGCAGTACCGGTTTTCAGCTTGAGAAGTTAAATTGAACCTCAAACATGTCTTGGCTGATAGACTGGAACTGGTAAAAACCAAAAGTGACCCAAAGAAGGACAACAGGTTCACTGATGCATGTGGGAAAGTAGAGGAGAGAGGAGAGGAGAGGAGAGGAAGGGAAGAGAGGAGAGGAGAGGAGAGGAGAGGAGAGGAGAGGAGAGGAAAGGAGAAGAAAGGAGAGAGGAGAGAGGAGAGGAAAGTAAGTAGTCTGTGTTGTCTGATCCCACAAAAGAGCTACTGTGGTAAAAAATGTCTGCCTCTGATAGAAAGGTGTCTTGTGTTCAGCACAACACAAATATAAACAAAGTGCTGTGAAAAAGTATTTGCCCCCTTCTTAATTTCTTATTTCTTTGCATATTTGTCACACTCCATTTTCCAGTGTGTCATTCGAGCAGCTCTGTTACAGTAAATAATAACCTTAAACGATAAAGCTAAAAATTCACAGAGAATAAATAAATAAAATAAAAGCATTTTGGGGATACTTGTTAAAGATGTGGGGGAGATGCTGCCAATCATTTTCAGATTTTTTGAGATTGCAAAGCCATTTAGCAGTATTGGTCTTAAACCCATGAACATATACAGAATGTCTTATTAGTTTTTCCTTTAGCATTTAAAACCATATTTCTTTGTAACATACAGGTGGATAAATTGGACACTAATGATAAAAAACATTTGTACATCTTACTGGCTGCGAGTAAAAAGGCACTCACAAGAAAATGACTGTAACTTGGCAACCCTGTCACCGTCACCCAAGTTCCAACATTTTGTTTTTCCTTTTTTTTAAGTTGAAAATGCTAAAGCAAAAGCAATGTCAACATTCATGGTATTGTAATATTAAATGTGCTTTATCAATAAAAGTTAATATGAAAAAAATTAAAATAAAAAGAATTTTGCCTGCACATTTGTTTACATTGTTTATTTGCACTATATAGGTTTGGTAGGGTTTTGTTAAGGTTTTATATTTCTAATATATATCTTATTCTTTATTTCTCTATTGTGCACTATTTATTGTTGTTTGCTCTTAGATTGCTTTTAAATTGTTTTTAATTTGTGTTTATGTATCTGGAGGTCACGGGTGGTCGCAAAAAGCATTTCACTACATCTTACTGTGTATGTGACAAATACAACTTGAATTTTGAATTTGAAATTTAACGTCCTGCTGCAATGGGCAATTCCTTTTTCACATAGGGCCAAGTAGGTCTGGATAGTTTTTATCTTGATAAATTAAATCATCATTTAAAACCTAATCTATTCTCTCAGGGGTTCTTTGTCAGATATAAAGTTTTGTTTGATGATCAGAAACGTGAAAAATAAGCAAAGAAATAAGAAATCAAGAAAGGAACAAATACTTTTTCACAGCACTGTACTTTTAAATAAAAACCTAATAGTTTTATTGCTTAAATACTTCTAATCTAATGTACTGGGTCCAACATAAATCTCTAATTGCTACCAAACTTCACCCTCAGCTCACTGGAGGTCATCAAAATTCAAGATAGAACAGATCATCGGTCATTTTAAACACAGACAGGAAGAAGGTTTGTGGGAGGGGCCTGTGAGCTCACCTGCCGATTGCTGCGGAAGGTGTACATGTGATAGAGTGCAGGGATGAGCTTCTTCTCCAGTACCGGGTTCAGTACGTTGTTCTGGATTTTGAGTTCACGCACCAGTAAATCCACCATAAAGCTGCCCAGCTGAATAAGTAGCACTTGTGACCAGGACGCGTCATCACTCAGCAGGGAGGGGCCGGCGCTTCTCTCCGCCTCCAGACAATTCCAGTGTTCCCGCGGCAAGACGTTGCTGGACTGTGATGGCAGAAGATCGTCAGGATTATTTCCACAGCTTTGCATGTACACCACTGTTCTGGGCCATTTTACATTCACCTACAGTAGTGTTCTAACCTTTCACACATTTCTTTCAGGCCCAGGACACTCAACACCAAGTTGACTATGGGGCATCAGATACCACAGGGCCAGTGGTGAGGCCTGGTGGTTAAACAAGGCACAGTGTATACAGCACCATTGGCTCTAGAAGTGTCCAGTTCCAGTCCTAGAGAGCTGGCGTCTAGAACAGTTGATGATTTCCCAACTCAAACACACCTGGTTCAACCCACTTAGTAACTGACAGCACTGAAGTGTGTACTTAAGAAGCAAAAAATACCAAATTGGGCTGGGCACTGGCCCTCCAGGACTGGAACTGGGCAGGAGAGGAGAGGAGAGGAGAGGAGAGGAGAGGAAGAGAGGAGGGGAAGAGAGAAGGGGAAGAGAGGAGGGGAAGAGAGGAGGGGAAGAGAGGAAGAAAGGAGAGGAGAGAGGAGAGGAGAGAGGAGAGAGGAAGATAGGAGGGGAAGAGAGGAGAGGAGGGAAAAAGAGGAGAGGAGGGAAAGAGAGGAGAGGAGGGAAAGAGAGGAGAGGAGGGGAGGGGAAGAGAGGAGAGGAGAGGAGGAGAGGAGAGGGCTTTTAACTATGAGATTTAATTTTTTTTTTTACAAAATCAGGTGATTACTGTAAACTCAATGCAAAAACACAAATTTACCAATAAATCTGACAACACAAAAAACCCCAACTTTTTTATATTAAAAATGTGTCAAATTATTTCACAGATACTCACCTTTAGCTTTTTTTAACCAACCCAGTGCCAAGGTGGTTTACACACTGGGCCAAGACACTTGAGCCATAGAAGACATTTCAATATTATATATATCGCTTATCTTACACATTAATTTATAACCTCAGTGCAAATATTAATAGAAGACCAAATGTGATGATTTTACTTTTTTTTTCTGTGGTGTCTTTTTCCATGGTGGCTAAAGTAAATCCCAGGTCCATTCAAATTAAAATTCTAAAAAAGATAATTACCATCTGGAATAAATTTTTTTTTTTAAACAAAAAGGCATTTGATTAGTCATTCTTTCTGCATGAGGCCAAGTTCTGTACCTTTGTGTCTTTTGCAAGCAGCTCAGCGTATGAATTGTAGATGCAGGCCAGTTTCTCCACCATCTGGCTGTGGCTCTTCTGTTGGATGCAGAACACATTGTGGACTCTGTTGCCCAGCTCCTTCGCCATGTTGAGCAGAGAATCGCCGCTAGGTGGCAGGTTGGTCAAACCCTGAATGTCACAATAACAGCAGTAAGAACGATCTTAAAAATGTCTGAAATATGCCAAGACATTTGGTGAAGTAAATGACCTTCTACTTGTATCTGATCAGGGACGTGTCTCCTCGATCTTAGTGCAGCTAAGATACTATTGATCACACCATCCTTCTGGACAGACTAGGAAATGTCATTGGAATTAAGGGAACAGCCCTCTCCTGGTTTAGGTCTTATCTGACTAATCGGCATCAGTTCATAAATAGAAATGATGATTCCTTTGTAATTAAATGCAAAGGTAATGCAACAGCATGGTAAACATGGCTGTGGCAGCTTTTTTTTTTTTTTTTTTTTTTTTTTTCCTATTTTCAAAATGAAATCAAGTTGTTCAGTCCAACAATTTACTAATTAATTTTTTTACAAAATGTACAAATGTTACAAAAATGAAGCCTGTAGCTTTACGACATTAGATCAAACACAAAAGTCCTCTCTGTGTTTAAATGACATTTTATAAGATTCTCTATAGATGAACATTTTATTGCATTGTTTACTGTAATTAAAGAAAAAATTTATATTTGACAGGGATGTTCAAGCCTTTGCACAGGACAGAACTGTATAAACATCTATATACACAATATACAGTTTGGCTCCTTTTCACATAGTACCACCCAGAGTGAAGGCTAATATGTGTCTGTAAAGGTGAATCTGCTAAACTAAATCACTGGACAGGCCATCATGCTTGGAAAAAGCAAATGCCAATTCTGTGATGGTAGCTAACAGATGCCCACAACGACAATGACTCTCTACTCTAGTGAGAAGGGGAGGGAGTGCCACCCTACCCAACCAGTTGAGACAAACGGTGCTCTCTCTGGCTGTGGCATGGACGATAAAACTGGCAACATTGAGATGATGGGGCCAATGCTTTGAAAGTTGCTCCTATATATATTTATATAAACCAAATAATTTCATTTCAATGTATGCACCTCAATATTTGAATCTAGAGCTGGGGTGTCTGGTTCCTGGAGGAACAGTTTGTATCCAGAACCTCCTCAAACACACTTGCTCAGTCTGGCAGGTGATTTGAACCAGGTGTGTCTGAGGAGGGAATTCCTTAAACTGTGCAGGACACCAGAGTTCAACACCCCTGATCTAAAGATTAATTTAATTTAATTTAATATTATTTGACACTGTAAAGTGTGTCCGGACTGGTTTGTAGACTCATTTGAAACGTGACATTTTTCAGTACCTGCAGCATGATGTTGACGTAATCCTCGTCACGAAGAATGCACAGGAACGGATAGATATCTCCCCTCCAGTTCCTCATTTTGCTTTTGCCCAAAATCACTTTGCTGTCTCTAAAAGCCTGAAGCAGATTTTTTCGCCAATGGACTCGCTGCTCTGCTAACAGTTTCCTCTGAAAAGCATCGGAGAATGGAGAACGTTTTCAAAAGACTGAACAGATGCTGCGTAGCAAAGATTTCTGCTGCAGTTCCGCACTGAAAACAACACTTGCAGTCGTCTGTAACACCATCATGATGGATTCAAACAATAAATACATGATGATAACAACTATAAAAAACTCACCATAAGAGGAAAAACTAAATAAAAGCTAAATATACAGGTCCTTCTCAAAACATTAGCATATTGTGATAAAGTTCATTATTTTCTGCAATGTACTGATAAACATTAGAGTTTCTATATATTTCAGATTC
>JBBIGC010000039.1:9689162-9704398 GCA_037576955.1 Lepidarchus adonis
TTATAGTTCATGTTGTAGCACTAACACTCCCAGATAGTAATGTACCACTTATAGTTCATGTTGTAGCACTAGCACTCCCAGATAGTAATGTACCATTGATAGTTCATGTTGTAGCACTAACACTCCCAGATAGTAATGTACCATTGATAGTTCATGTTGTAGCACTAGCTCTCACAGATAGTAATGTACCGCTCTTGTAACACTTGCCATCTGTATTTAATGACTAAGAGGAATGTGTTGAACTTCTTTGTAGCACTTACATTAATGATGTCATGTGCAAACTAAATGCTTGACTGTTCCTGTAGCTTGGACAAAAGAGTCATCCAAATGAATAAATGTAAATGTTAAGGTAAATGTGAATAATGAAGCCATTGAAGTAGGTGCTTGCAGGTATAAAATCCTGAACCTAACCGTTTGTGTTTCCCTCACCTGTGAGCTTTTTGCAAGGCTAGCAAGCAATGATGTTATCAGCATCTGTGCAGCCACCCCAAGAGACAGCAAGAATGTGGGGTCTAGGAGAGAAATCAGGCCAGCCAGTGAATCCCTTCAGTCACATCCATTCTTTTACTTCACTCTTTTCTTTCACTCTCTACTTTGTTTTGTGCCACATTTGTAAGGGAACACCTCTATTCACAATTTTGTTCTGTATCTCAATAGAAAAAATGGCGGTGCATTGCTGTACTGTATACTGGACACGCTGCGGTGTGTATGCAGCTATTGCCAACCAGCAGTTTTTAATAACCACACAATCTTTTCACAATAACTCTGAGTATAAGTCCACTAATAACTAGTTGCTTAATAACCCCTCACTTTATAGTGCAGCGTACAAAAACAGACAATTAATACATGTGATAAATCTTTTTAAAAGATAAAAAAATGATTTAAACAAACTACAATCATCATGAAAACTATGTTTTTCACTATACCACATCCTTCATGTCTTATAGCTTACGTTAGGGGTGTCCATCTCTGGTTCTGGAGGGCCAGTGTCCAGCACAGTTTAGTGATTTCTCTGATAAAGCAGTGAGAGTGTTTGAGGGGGGGAACCACCAACCAACCAGGACCAACATTACTGGTCAAACCTTATGGATATACTAACTCTAGGACAAATTTAAACTAAAATTTAGTTGTACTGAATTTGAATGTATTTATTTATTTAAATTAGACTGTATTGCCTTAAAAAGAGCAATTTTTGGAATCTTTAAAATTCATGGTTTCAACATTATTGGTAATAACTTCAAACACACATTGAATAACACTGGGTTGCCCAGTCAATACGGATTACTTAGCATTCACAAGCAAACATAAATTTGGTTGAAAATTATTTTTAGGGGTGTTTTTGGAACAGTCCCCCCAGTTTAGTCATGGTCAATTCCACTCTGCTGGTTATGTTGTCTGCATATGACGTCATCTGAGTTGGCGAATTGTCACTGCATCTTTCTGAAAGGCTGCTACTGCAACATCAATGGGAAACAGTACACGCTTGATGGAGAACACAAACTGCAATTTTCTATTACATCAGCTAACAGCACTCACACTGGCTAGCTTGCCCACCCAGGGAGAGAATAGAGAGAGAGAGAGAGAGATAGAGAGAGAGAAAGGTCATTTGGACTGTGTTGGACTGTATGCCACTAATGGAGATCCAACTCGCAAACCTCCCAATTGGGGGAAAGTTGCTTATAACAGTATTTAATTTAAATAAAATACATTATACAACATTTATTATACATTTATTATTTATTATTTATTATACATACATCCCCAACATTTTTCGTGCCACGGACCGGTTTAATATCAGACAGTATTTGCGCAGACCGGCATTTAAGGTCTTGCGTATTAAAACAAAATAAAATGATACGACCAGCACAAAAACTGTGGTATTTTGTAAATATAATAATAAATGTGAATCCACTGTGTAAATATATGCAACTTTATTAGCAGCATCTTAGTGAAATGCGCTAACAACAATCAGAGTAACGTCCTCCTCTGCCCCTCACCCACTCTGGTCGCTATGGTAACATGTAAACGTTCCTTTCAGAATAAGTTTTCAGTGCTTTTGTGGTGATCTCAGGGTTTTCTGACATGACTTTCATCCAGAATACTGGCAAAGTTGAGTCTCTAACATACTTAGATGCTAATTGAGATCGTATTTAAAAAAATTATAATAATTTTTTGTACCCGTGGCCGGGTACGAAATGCTTCACGGCCTTGTAGCGGCCCGGGGCCCAGTAGTTGAGGACCACTGTTATACACAATTAATCCCTGAGGAGAAATTTGTCTCTGCATTTTATCCACCCAAGCCCACATGAACATGCACCTGGAGCAGTGGCCAGCCACTGTAGTGCACCCCTGGAAGCAGGTGGGGTTGCTCAAGGGCATTTTAGCCTCCTGGTTGGCTCAGGGAATCCAATCAGCAACCTTTTAGTCACCAACCCACTTCTCTAACCATTAGACCATGGTTGCCCCCATCTATTATTAGTAGGATCTTTGTAGTCTGAACAAATCTTCATCTTTTGACTGCTCCTGTTAGGTGTCACGGCAGTGGATCCTCTGTTTCCATTTCTTCCTTCTCCTCAGCATCTTCCTCTTTCTCACCAACCACCCGCATTTCCTCACTCACCACATCCATAAACCTCTTCTCCTCCTGCCTGGCAGCTCGATCCTCACCTCAACATCCTATTTCCCAATATATTCAGCTTCTCTCCTCCATACATCTCCAGACCAACGCAAACTTTGCATTAGTAGCCTGAACAAAATGTAACTGTAAAAGAAAAGTTACAACTTTATTTTGTCTGCAAACACCCAAGGTTCTAGGCCTTGAATTGCCTTACTGTGTTAATTATACTATATAGTTATACTTTACTCCCACATCCATACACATGAGCACGCTGGGATTTGTATGCACCTACATTATTCTTGGTCAGGCTCTTTCTAAAAACAGCCAAGGCTGAACAAATTATAGCATCATTAATTATGAGAAGTTATGTTTATTACCGCTGGGGTGCTAAATTAGACGTGAGGATCATTCTAAGTGGCGAATACCGTTTGAGACCAAGCCAGGCTGCTCCAGTGCACACAACACTGCCTCTACTTAAAACTAGGAGGTCGGCATGAGAATTCTACATCTGTCAAGCCTTAACATCTCAATCAAAGTCTGGCACTGCAGCAAGAGGAGGAAAAGAAAATAGGAATGTATATATGGATGGAAGTGGTCCCAGGGGTGTGAGACAAGCTGCAAGGTAGAGGTCACTCAGTGTGTGTGTGTGTGTGTATGTGTTGGTTGAGACGTGTGTCATAGCCTGTTGGGTGGGATGAATAAATCTTGCTGGACTTCAGAGGTTTAATAGGTATGATGCACATCCGGAAGCACAGGCTTGTGCACAGCGTTCCACAGCTGGTCCAGGGGAGGTTCTCTCCAGAACACTTGCAGACTCCATTTTAGTGCACAGTACCAACCAACAAAAGTCTCGTCAACATTTCGATCGATGTAGTGTTTGAAATGCGATGCAACGGGGAGAAAATGTTTTGGTCTGGTGAAGCTCGGAGAGATCAAAACTTAAATTCATTGCAAAAGTAATAAATATTCATGAGACACTTAAGAGGAAAATGAATATAAAAAGCCTTTATTTAAACTTGGCTATCAATTAAAATATGCCTACATGTTTCGGCCAAGACGGCCTTCTTCAAGGCAAGTTACAAATGGTGGTCCAGGAAGCTCAGCTGCACAAATGTACCACATGACAAGGGGATCAATTACAAAATAAAAGTTTATACTGTGAGACCATATTATTTCATGACACATTATATAGCATTTCATGACACAATACAAAGCAATGTGCAACAAAAATTAACATCAAAAATGCACTTAAAATGTCAAGATAAATTAATACAATTAGTTAAAATTTATTACAAAAAAGGAGAAAAATACAGTTCAAAACTTTGGCCGGGGTATTGATTGTTGCTTTGCACTTTTCCTAATTTTGGCCAAATTTAGTTGTCTGCTATCCCATCCTCCAGCTAGGAGTTTCCACAACGCATGATATCACCAGCACTGGGAGAGTGGAGGCTAGTCCATGTTTCCTGTGAGTCACATCGCTTCTTTTTAACAACCACAAGCACAATGTTATTGGACAGTGTAATGCACTTTTGCCAGCTCTGATACAACTCACCTAGCAGATGCATGTGCTGGAAAATATCCGGCTTTAAGTGATGAGGGAAACGTAAGGCCAGTCTACGCACCCATAGACAGCAAAGCCTATTGTGTTATCCCAGACTCATGGTCCAGGAAATAAACTTTTTTTGCAATTATGTGTATGATTAAAGCAAATTCACATTTCACCCTGTACTGTAGTTCATGTATTTTTAACGTCTGTTTACCTACATTTTATAAAATGTACTTTTGTACATTTGTACCCTCTCCAGGATGCAAAACAATACAAATATTACATTTCACCTCAGCTTCCCTGAGTTGTAATAACCAGCTATTTCAACATAAATATGATGGTATCTGAAAGCAACAAGGTGGAAATATTTCGTCATTCAAAACATTAAGATTAATCACAGATCCATTGTTTGAAAGATCTTAAACTAAAGGTCAGAAAATATAGGTCATTACAAACAATTGTCAGTTATACCTTAAAGAATTCGGAAATTATATGTAAAATCACCTTGTGTTTTATTGTCAGATTAAACAGAAATGCGACTGTTTACCATCATCGTCCTTGATGTGTCACTTGTATCATAGACACTCAATCATAACTTTCTGCAGAAACCTGTTGAATGCTGCTTGTTTGGGGGGAAAGCCAAAAATACAGAAAATAAAAAGGAAAAACATCTGGAATGTGCTTTTCTGTAGTTTTGCAGCTTTATTTGCTAAAAATGTTGATTTTAAGGCGTATTTTTGTAGATTTTTCATAAAGCCACAAACAATTTTCTTACCTTTTGACCATAGATGCAGAAGTTTTATTCAAATAAATGAGTGTGCTTGTAAATTTACTAAGGTGTATTATGTATAAGGTGTAAGAGAGGGATTTGCACTCCATCTTAAAAGCCACATTTGAAAATGCTAAATTGTGAGCATGCTCTATATGCTATAGATAGCTTAGCATTTCTCTTATGAACATAATGTCCAAATACATATTTTAATGTTTTGTCAGAAGAAAAAAAAATGAGGGGGGGGGCTTCAAAAGCACTGTTGTCTGTTAATATTGTCATGCAAGACAAAAGTAATGTGTAACAAGCCCATTTAAAATACAGTCATTAAAATTCATTGTAACTATGTTGCATATTTGTTACTGTATAATAATATTTAAGAGTAATAATTAATAATAACACATATTTAACACAAATTGGCATAATTACAGAAAGGTGTTACAAAGCAACATGTCTCACAGCGTCGCAAAACACTCAAACAGGGTTTTGAATAATCTCCCGGGTTAAAGAACAGAGATAGTACATCGTTACTATGGTTACCGATGGAAAGTGGTTAACTGCTCTTTCACTGTTTCAACCACTCCAAAATGGAAACTAAAAGAACTAGCTGAAATTGATAGGAGACATAGCATAGCAAAATATCATCATAGTTATTATTATAACTCTTAAAATTCTCTTTGTATGATTAATATATTGGACTTAGTGTTGAATAGGCTCACAAATGCAATGTCATTGAGGAATCTCTAAATGTGATATTCAGTAGAGGTAGTCGACGTTAAACCTGATTCATTATTAACATTATTAACATTATTTTTATCAAATACGCCCCAAAATTCTGAATGTCACGATGTAAATGGAATGTACAGAGTAGTGTAAATATTTCATGGCAATGTGCTAGTGGGATTATCATGTTTGCTCATGGAAATAGAATATATTTTCACAATATTTGAACAGTAAATACCTATAAAGGTAGATGACCACACTGACCGCGTGGGTGGATCTTCAGCATAGGGAGCTCAAGACCCTGAAACAGTAGCTCGCATGTGTCTGCACCGAGCTGTTCGGAGCAGCCACGGCTGGTGTGGCCTTTTGTGGTTTGAAAGCTCACCCCACACAGGCCGAGATGGAGGCCTGCTCGGGAGCACCTTGGAGGAGGCAGATCAGATCAAAGGTCCTGGTCACGGCCATTAGGCCCAGCAGCGAGGAACCCAACATGAAAAGCCTGTGTTTTGAAAGGGAGGCATAAAAGAGAAAGAGAAGGAGCAGGAAAAAAACAACAGTGCCCTCTCTTAGCAAACTGTGAAATAATTGAAAAGGTATGTCAATCAAGGGCGAGGGCACTGTTGGAACCCAGAGATTCCCAGGCTTTTTTCTGAAGGGGCAACAGGCCAGAGAGAGATGCTGAAGGGGGCGACCTGAGAAATTAAAGACCTCTAGGAAAAAAAAAAAAAAAAAGAGAAGAAGGCAGTTGGGAAAAGCCGGAGAAACGTTGCCCAATCTTTCACTCAGTGTTCCCCCTCCTTCTCTTTTAATTGAGGTGGGAGGAACCTTGCTCTTTGTGACAAAAGCTGGGTCATTAATAAGTCCTTGTCGGCTTCCAGATCTCAGGTAGGTAACAAAAGCCTATTGGGAGCAAAGGGCCAGTTGAAGGAAACATAATTTTATGACCCTCATGACCCCATAACCCCCCACTACTAAGACCTTATTACTACCATCTACAATTCTTAGCTTCCCCCCATTCTCCTCGTCCAACTATAATTTTGACAAAAGAAACTCAGTGAGTGTTCCCTTTTCTCTCTCCCTCTGCTTCTCTTTTTACCTTTTTTTAAGGTCAAAAAGGACTGAATGATCTTAAGATGGGCTCACTTCCAACAAAGTGTACGGGGTGGGGGCTAAAAGAGGAGGCTGAAAGAGTATACAAAAAGAATAAAAAAGACTAAGCAAAGGGCTTGTTCCAAGCTTTGGGAAATCCCATACAAGATCGGAAGATGGCCAGTCCACAGTTGACTAAGCACATATAGACGGGGATTTGCTCGTAGTAGCCATGGCAGTTTATCGACAGTTTGCGGCCAAAACGTGCCAAAGGTTAAGAGAATTTGCCAAGGGCTAAAGAAAAGCAAACTCATCTCCATTTAAAAACTCACACAAACAAAAGCCGTTTTGATTGATCTTTGGCATTACATACGCACCCGGCATCAGCAGCTGCAATTCAAATTCAGCCATTGGCTATTGGCACTCGGTTTAAGGTGGGATGATGTTAAATGGCAAAAAAAAATTCACATGCGTAACATTTTTCATTACTTCCAGATGTGGTTGATCAGTGGAGATGTGTTTGCAGTCCAGACTTAGTTTAGCTTTAGCGCTACGAGGGTAATGTTGCTAAGAAATATGCAAGTAGTCACAAAATGTGTCTAGTGGCCTAGTGGTTAGGACTTTGCCCCTGAGATCAGAAGGTTGCAGGTTCAAGTCCCAGCCCGGGCACCACTGAGGAACCCTTGAGCAAGGTACCGTCCCCACTTCACTGCTCCCCAGGTGCTGTTGATAGCTGCCCGCTGCTCCACGTGTGCACGTGTGATGGGTTAAATGCAGAGCACAAATTTTGTTGTGGTGCAGTGTGTGTTCACAATGACACAAATCACTGAATCACTACATTTTAGGAAGTTTGTGAAAACAGACCACATTCTCTAAAATGTCTGCCTACAGCGTTAGGAGATAAAGTGAAGTTTTCATAGCTCACAGTAAGTCATACTGCATCCTAAACCACATTTACAAATCTGTGCCATCTTAATGAAGCGCTGGAAGCAGGTTGAGAAAGGTTTCTGAGATTTATTGACAACCATTTGGACTTTGTGCACATTTATGTACATTTATTAGTCCTATCACTAGTTCTTTAATAAAAAAAAGTAGAAAAATATATTTATGAATTCTTTAATAAAAAATTAACTTTATTTTCTAGTTTGCAAGCAGTGTATAACATATTTAAGACTCTTATGATGAAATTTGTAGATCTTAATCTAATTAACATAACTATTCAAATTCAGTGATCTTAAAATATTTCATATTTGACATTTTTGACTATCATTCATTATGACTATCGGATCATGTTTTCTGTTGTAATTTATTTTATTTATCTTGTTTTATTGTATTGATTTTTTGTTCCAATTTTATTTTTATTTTAGACTTTATTTTTGTTATTATATTTTTATTTTCTACATTATGTTTATCCTCACTTTATTTTTTTACCTTATTTTATTCTATTACATACAACCTTTGCCATGCTATTATTTTGTGACTGTATGTATGTCTCCATGTGCATTCACAGAAGTCTTTTTCTGCTTTTACCACAAAGGGTAGTTGGACTGGACAAGCTCAAAGTTATCCAGACACTAGGGGGGAAAATCCCATTTGGGGTGCGCTCACATTTGTTTGAAGGGCTCAATAGTACAATTAATAACAGCTTGTGACTATTGACCACAGCGTAATGAGCCTAACTGACTTGAATATGTAACATGTGCAATTAATTTTTAACTAGGGATGCAAGACAACATTGGAATCATATTGATATCAGGTGATATTTGCTTGAAAACATAACATAGACATTTCACAGATGTTCAAATGTGACCCTGATATTTAATAATGCATGTATTGCACTCTGGAAGAGCAGAATGGTTAGATGACACTGGAATATCATGCTAAAATCTGCAAATTTTCCTAATTTTAAGCTTAGAAATAATAAAAATCAGTATTTTTAATAAATATTTGTTTCTAATCTAAAAATGACGTTTATTGGCATAGGTATTGATATCAGCAGATATGTAGCCTACAAATGTTTGTTGTAAAATGCATTAAGAAAAATCATGAACACTTTATGAAACATTTTGGTGTACTTTTATTTTTGCATAGTAGCAAAAAACATCACTGAGTAAAACCACAGTATAAAGAAGTAGATCTCAGCAATGGACAAGATCTGCTTTTGACAGCAAATTTTATTTGATTGATTATGATTATAATTTTTTAATGTTAATTTTGCTTTTTCCATGGGCAGATTTTAAAATAATTTTAAAATATTTCCTTTTTTTTTGTAAAAATTATTGTGTTTTTTCCTGCACACTGGCTTATTAGTAAGACACAAGCATCAGCTTAGGTCCAGAAAATTGAGCTTTATGCTAAGGAGCCTCATTAACACATCAGTTGTAAGACTCAATATGAAAAAAACAGTGTTTTGTTGGTGTTCCAGTACCTCACATTTACAAATCAAGATGTTCTGCACTGGTTTTCCCTCTTCAGTTTGGTGTGTCTGGGCCTTTAGAGAAGTTGTTCTTCTCTGGCATTAATCCAAAGAGGATTTTTTGTCCTAAACAGTGTTTCTAACAAAACTATCAAGCTGTCTGATTGTGTCTGAACTTTAAGATGTCTACAAGACCGTTATGCGGTTCTGCAGAGAAGAACTCCCCAGGCTCACACCTCCGGACAGCTAATGACAGAGATTAGAAGTAGCAGCAGTTTCAGGCACCAGTGCTTTTCATTTGACTGGGCCAGTACTCATAAACTCACTGTGAGCCCCAGTAATCAGGGAGGCTGGCAGAGGGGCTTACAAGATGCTTGCACGCTTCCACCATGCAATGATGTTTGCGAACTCATCAAGGAAACACATGTAGAAGAAAAAACACACTGGCCTTCAGAAGACAGACATTCCTAGTGGAGGTGATGAATGGGACTGCAGTTGTTGGAGTCTACCTGCACGGCAATGCCAGAATGGCTTCAGACCAGGGCTGGTGGTGCGCTTTACCCACACAAGTCAAAGAAGAAAGCAGCTCAGTTTGTTTATTTCCTCCCTTTCTCTTCCCGAAAAGACGATGACTTCACCTGCCATGTGTACGAACACTAGTTGGCGTTCATGTTGGATGCATGGGTGTTGGCGAATCCGCCTTGGATTTCAGGAAAAAGGAAGGTCAATAATGTTAGGCTATAAAATAAAATATTCCTTCATGTTGGATGCATGGGTGTTGGCAAATCTGCCTTGGGTTTAAGGAAAAGGAAGGTCAATAATGTTAGGCCATTAAATAAGTAGCCTTTTTATCTCTTTGGAAGTTTGTCAGTGAAGTTTACCATATCAGTGGTGAACAATAAAAATAATAGGAAGAATAAAAACACATTTTTCCATTTATGGCCTTTATTTTCCAAAGAAACTGATCTTCAATAATAGATGTAATTTTTTTCCTGTGGTAACTGCATAAAGTGGGCCATGCCCAATAGAAGGAGTTTTTATAATGAGTATGCGACATTATGTAAATTAGAAATGTAAAACTGCACATTACAGATGAAGGCAGATAGTGTTAGGAGTCTTGCCCAGGGACTCTTATTGGGTGCAGGGTGCTTGCATGAAGAGGGAATCAAAAGGGGGTGGGGCTAAATGCAAAAATGACAGTTTAGTTCCTGTCAATAATTACTTTTGATTTTTAAACTATAATGTTACATTTTAATTAAGAAATGCCCAAATGGAACCGAAATATGTTTTATTTCTAACAGAATCTAGTCACTTTTCTGAAGGCTTTATTTCCCCTCGATTTGTAATTTCTTGACATGATTGAAATTAAACATTGAAATAAAATGCAGGGGGTCCTCGAGTTACTTTGGGGTTACATTCCTCAAAATGTGGCGTAACCCAGATTCTCATGTAAGTCAGAACTAATGCATGTAATAAGGCTGCAGAGGCTTTATTGAGCAGCATTGTGCTTTATTAACAGCCTGCAAATTGCATGAAGGAGCAGCATGCATATAGCTAACACCAGTCTCTCTGAACGCTCTCATATTACAGTAAAGCATTTAGGAAACATTGCCCCAGAAAGAAATGCTCTTTTTAATGGCTTCAACATACTCAGTGAATGAAACCAAGTAACACCACAGCAGTAAGCGCATTGAATACACTGACAGTGCCTTAGCACAGTGCACTATTAACCCCCCATCTCACCCACTAATCCACATCAACTCTTATTCAACATTAACGGTGAATAAAACATAAACATCACAGCAATAACAGCCCCCACATGGCAGCAGTTTAGCAGAGCACCCTCTCTCCTCCCATCCCTGCATCCCAGTATTATTTTTTAAATTATGTGCATTAAAAAAAGCCAGCGATGCAACCACAAATTTCAGTAAGTCTGATGAGTATGATGTAAGTCGAGGACCCCCTGTACCCATATGTCTGTGATTTTTGTACTGATGACAACATTAACATAAATGATGTACTGTATGTTCACTGAGATTTCACTTCTGTTTTTCTCAAAATCAATTTTTCTCAACATTCAGAACCAAATCTGAATCTGATTTTACAGAAGGCTTCCCTAATACATTGCTCACTCCTGCATCTATGGTAGATTTCTTTCTGAAAAGACTTTATGTAACAGTTGGGAAAAAAAACTTTGTAAAATTCCTCCTTTTCCTATGATCATTTCTCTGCTGTAACAAGCAAATTTCACTAGCAAGGGATCAGTAATGTTCTATTCTATTCTATTCTATTCTATTCTATTCTATTCTATTCTATTCTATTCTATTCTATTCTATTCTATTCTGTTCTGTTCTGTTCTGTTCTGTTATGTTCTGTTATTTTCTATTCTGTTTTATTCTATTCTATTCTGTTATTTTCTATTCTATTCTATTCTATTCTATTCTATTCTATTCTATTCTATTCTATTCTTTTCATGCCCTTGCTATATGCACACAGATAAGGAACTGTTAAATAATGAATTAGTTGCAGCATTCTTTCATGCCTTCGATCTAATAAACTAGAACGATCAAGGAACTTGGCAACTGTTGCTCTGAGCCCAGATTTACAACTTCATTACCCATAAACCGAGCTCAGATTCCAAGGACTTTCCTCTGCCACCTTCAGCACATGTGTTCAGTGGGTTAGTTCCTGTTGCAGCTTTCATGTTCCTTCTGGCACTTGGTCAACATCTCACCCAGTGCCTTGATCTACTACTGTGTTTACAGTCCAGTGCCAGCAGCTGATCTGTCTGTGTCATTTCCTATCACGGTATTATGAAGCCCCCAGTGGAGACGAAATGTTTCCTCCAGTGTTGCCTTTTTGCTCTTTGAGCCAAGATGTATAGCTGTTAAGTAGCATGGGTGATTGTACAGATAGCATCGTCCAGAGACATCAGGGTCCCTCAGAAACAGTGTCAGGAAGAATCCTTCAAGTGAGGCTCCCGTACGGCAATCAGATCCCATTCAGGGTTTGGTAGAGAAAGATTCAGGCTGGTGGCAGGGTATTTGGTCTAAAATGTACTGTATGGCTTCCTGTTTTCAGTTGAAGCAGGTCAGACACCAAATAATTCTGACCTGGCCTGTTATTAATAAACCCATTTAGAAAATGGGTAATTTATTAATTTAAAAATAATTTTAAAAAAAAGTATTTACATACATATGCCTATTTAACCTATGCAAATTTAGCCACCAAACTTATAGGGCGTGTTTCAAACTAGATTGCCTCTTGGATGTATAAATTCAGCCAATCAGAGCACAGGTCATTTACATACATCAGAACTAAAAACGCAGCAACTGAAACTGCCTGTTTAAGTAATGAAAGATGATATATCGGGAAGAAAACAGAAATACCATGGAAGCAAAAAAAATGTAGGATATGGACCTTTTAATTCCATGTTTTGGTCCAGTATTCACACAACATGAGGGCAGCTAGGGGTTTCAAATTATGCAAAACAAATTAAAACTCAAAATATTTTAAGAGACCTACATTTTTTCAAATGTACAATTTAATGTATATTTTTACACCATATATTTACATTTACTGATGCACATCAAAATGAGAAGCAAGGTTTTTACTAATGGCATTTAGGTGGTTTTATGAATCAAATATCATTTCTGCATGGAGATTTTTTAATTCTAAATTCTCATTATACCTAAAAAAAGGCTACTTTTATTAATGCACATTTAAGACTTATTTGATGGTAATTTCTTCTGTATTTTGCCTAGTTCAAAAAGAATTCCAGCTAAAAAGCTTCTATCGTGAGTTAAAATGCAGTAGATAGAACTAATAAATAGGAAAATGTATTCGTTCTCATGACATCACAAAAACCATACATTCAGAATATGCTTTTTCAGCTTATTTCCATGTATGGACAGAATGGACTGGGGAACGAGTGGTACATGTAGATACTTTAACAATGTTTCAATAAATTGAGTCTTTCAGAAAGGACGGTTGTGGTCTGCCCTGTTTTTTTAGTCCTAAAGAAAGAAATATCCCCGGAGAATAAGGATGCCTGTTTTTCTAATCGGTAATGATAGAGTGGTTTTTGATGGGGAAACTCCCTCTCTTTCTAACCCAGACTTCTGTTCTTATGTATTTTTTCTCCAGGTCTGATGGAAATCCGATCTGTCAGTGTGGGAGTCGTCGCCATCAAATCTGTCAGCACCGGCCTGTACTTAGCCATGTCCAAAAAAGGCACGCTCTTCGGATCGGTAGGTACATCTCCCATTGTTTTATAAGGCAAACTTGGCCCAATGTTGGAGAACTAACAAAATCTTTGGAACCATGTAATATGAAGTACGTGGGAACAGAGACTTTGGTTGTTTCAAGTAAAAAACCTAATCTGACTTGATCAGGGTTAAGTTCAGTTTTCGCCAAGGCAAGGGGATGAGTATAAGGACGACTGAGCGTGAACTTACTGTGAAAGAACTCAACTTACGTTCTGTAAGCCCTGTTTTACAGAAGAGTGTACTTGAGCAGCCGAGATTTACGAGAACATTGCCTGGTGATGGTTCTGCTTCTCTGAGGCTTGTGCGTGCCATCAGACAGTTGCTTGTGGCTTGTTTAACTAGGCTTCCTCTTCCATGGTGTGAGCGCTTTAATCACACAATGAGAAATCTCAGCCTGGTAATCAGTCACCAAACTACAGCAAGGTGCCTGGGAGACCCCCGCCCCCTCGACTGCAGGCAAACAAGATGATCCAAGAGATTCCAACACTATTTTCATCCCTGTATGAATCACACACTAATGGCTATTAATCACATTGCTCACTCAGGGGCTGAGGGTATCGAGCTGCAGGCTGAGAGATAGCACTGATACCGCTAGCTCGGCTGGAAGCCAGAACAGTCATCATCTCATCTCTCCTCTCTTTCAAGATAAGAGCTCTATCCAGCCATGGCGGAGGAGCAAAAGATCACTGTAGATTTGGCAAGTGTCTTTTTAGGGCCGGCAAAAGGAAAGGTTTTTATGTATTGTTGCGGACAAGGTGTAGTAAAAGCAAAAACATAATAGTTACTGATTAGAACCTCATGCCAGAGCTTTCAGATGCCTATCGTCATAACGAATGGCCTTTTGCAGATGTGGAAGTTTAGCACCATTTTTTTTCACTTCCTCATTCACTTCCAGTCAAAAACTCACAATTTGGTCTTAAATGAGCAAATTCATAAGATTAAAGATTACTGCAGTGATTAACATGTTGACACGGAAATTATTCTTTATCCTCAATGAAACAATGAGCAGCTTCTCGATTCCTACAACAACCACGTCAGGAGATGTATCCCATGGTCTTGGGAAAGATGCTCCTGTCGATTAGAAGAGTCAAGTCATTGGAACGCTTCAAGCTAAGAAAACGATGAATACAGTTGCAGGAATGACTGGAACTGGCTTAAGAACTGTTCAACCTGAAAGGGCAGTGGTAAACCATCAGCTCTGAGGTCAGGGAAGAAAAATCTTCAATGATGATTTGGATATCGCAGACATTTGGTAAAGTGTGATCATAGAAAATGGACAGGAGAGCTCACGAGTACGTTTAATGGTGAAAGAACATAAACAGTGTGATGTGAACTCACAGGATTGGAGCAAGGCAGCTGTAAGGTGACAATAAAACCACTTGTTTGTGAGGCTAATTAAAAAAATTGAATGGCTTGGGAGCATTAAGACTGGCCTAAAGACAGAGCAATGCATATAAAGGTCGATGGGCATTGGAATGCTATGGGCATGGAAATGCTATGGGTAGATTGATGGGCAGTCAGAGTAAGATGGGAAGTGCAAGAAGCAATGGGTCAATTGTGTATAATGCAAGTTTTTACTTTAACCCTTTCTAAAGTGTTGGGGATGTGCTATAGAATAGTGGTCTCCAAACACCGGGCTGCAGACCACTACCGGGCCATGGAGCATTTCGAATTGTATGGCCAGTACCGGGCCATACAAAAAATTTAAACTTTTTTCGTAGCATCTAAGCATGTTAGAGACTCAACTTTGTCGGTATTCTGGATGAAAGTCATGGCAGAAAACCCTGAGATCACCACAACAGCACTGA
>JBBIGC010000039.1:9710749-9724169 GCA_037576955.1 Lepidarchus adonis
CTGTTGATGGTCATAAATGTACATCACTGCATTGAGCCAAACATGTTCATGCTGCTATGCAAGGAAAACAATATATATTTTAAATATAAAGTCTCTCTCTCTCTCTCTTTCTCTCTGTGTGTGTGTGTGTTTAATTTTTTTTTTTTTTTGCGTTTTTATTGTTGGTAGATCATTTTGACTTGGTCAATTTAAAAGTAGCTTGCAAGCCAAAAACGTTTGAGCACCCCTGATCTAGGCCCTCCATCAAACATCTGCCGAAATGAACACAAATTACAGTTGCCGAATGTAGTTATAATTTATTTTACACTGAACAAAGCACAACTGGAATAGCAGCAGGCCAACATGAGTTTGTGTGCGAAAAAAGCTGATGACGAATCAGGGGGAAAACCATAAACTACATATAAATAGATGAATAATAAACTCTGATTTTGCTTGTGGAGTTATTTCACTTACCCCTTAATATATTTAGAACCTGCAACTTTTTAACACATATGCAGAATACAAACAAACATGCTTGCAAACCATCTGAACTTCCTGCAAATTACACGTCTTCAGTTCTTCCATTGAACGTAGGTTTCCAGGCAGGGGCGTGTTTATATGGAATAGTATTTCCATGTGAAGCAGAGTGCAAATTTAGATCGTTTTACCCACTGGAACGGAAGTGGTGTCAGCTAAACAGGATTGAAGAAGTTCATTTGGTCAGATCTTTCAGGTACTGGAAGCCTTGGCTTGTGTAGTTACACACTGCAGTCGGAGCTCCTGACAGAGCAGAGATGGACTTCTGCACTCCTGTGGAGGAAGAAAATTCATAGTGGTTTTATCTGAGAATCAAATAATGAAAGTTCAAATAACCTTCATAATATAATAATAATAATAATACATTTTATTTGGGAAAAGCACCTCAAGGACACTGTACAGCATAAAAAAACAATAATATATTTTTTAATATGATCACAAAGGGCTACAGGTTTGAAAAAAGATTTAACAAGCATATTAAATTTAGACAGTGGAAATTAATCAGAGAGAGAAAGCACGTTTCAGCAAAAGGGTTCAGTATCAAAGAAACATCTTTTTTTTTTATTTTCCACTGCATAACAATGAACACATGCCAGCAGAGTGTTTATTAAAGCTTTACAAAATGTTTTTTAAACATATATTTTTTAAAATTACAAATAAGTCCATAATTTATTTCCTATATTGGAGATAAAGCATTACATTTGACCAGTGAAAAAGTTATCACACATCATGGCTATTTTAACTTTATGCTTTGAGTTCACACAATGAATGTTAATTTCAGTGTCAAACTGATATTTATTGAAACAGATGTTTATCTGTGGTTTGGTTCTGACCAACGCCTGGACATCTTCATTTGGAAGAAACCTCCTATATGTCCAGGAGCTATTGGCAGGTCTACAATTCTATTCCTTACTTAAAAATAATTCACTAATTGTGCACTGTTGTCCATGCAATTGTTCAAAAAAGAAATAAGCCATTACACACTGGATTACCTGAGTTCCAGGTATCAACTGGGGAGAACTCAATCCTGGGTGCTGCAGGAAGCTGAAAGAGTTGAAAAACAATTACAAGTACATTCCTAGAAAATTTATTTTCATTCTTTAAAGTTGATGTGAATTTGGAATCATCTAGCAACTGCAGTGGCCTTAAAGCAAATGAGTAATTTGCCAAAGAATGAAATGTTCCAAGGTAGAAAATGTAAGTGGACATTACTTCAAAGCCGAAGTACTTCGCCCATTCCTCCACTGCAGGGGGGACAGCCGATTTAGCTTTGCTCAGAGCTACAGAGCCCTCTTCACTGCCTCCAAGAAGTCCTGAATCATATGCCACATAGACAGCCCCTCCAGCAATGCCCACTTTAGTGGCAAGCCTGCGAGTAAAATAAAAACAAGCATTATTATTTATTTTTTAGTCCATTTTCATTCCGACACCCAAAATGGTGCACAAAATTATTAAAAATTTCTCTTATATCAAGCGCATGAATATTCACCAGTGCTTAGATAAGAATTCTGCTTTAGGAGTTTCAATCAGGTTAATATTTCTTAACATCTCTTAATTTACTTATTTACTCCTTTATGTCATCCTATGATAACCATGAGGTTTTACGTGTCAAAAAAGTCTTAAGTGATTTTTAAATCGCTTTTTCCCAACCCGTCTTTAACCCTTCAAATGAAATAAACAGTTTATTGTGGTCCTTTTAAGGCAGAAATGATCTATATTTGAATTGGCTGTCATACAATGTACCATATTAATTAAAATAAATAAATAAAAACACACTTTAAAAGGCAATTTTGAACAAACACTTTTGAAGAAACACTGTGGGGCTTAACTACACTGAAGTGGTGGATGGAGATTTGTAGTCAGGGCCTGGACTGCAGGTATCCAGCACAGTTTGGTAGTTTCCCTGATCAAGCACACCTGGCTCAACTCACCTGTTAATTGCCAGGTGTAATGAGTATGTTTGAGTAGGGAAACCACAAAACTGTGCTGGACACCAGCCCTCCAGGACAAAGTTTGGACACCCCTGCCTCGATTTTGGTACAATGTCTGTGCACCCAAAATGAAAACTTTAGACCTCTTTAGTTTATTCTGTTTTTTATTGTGGCAATGTTATTTTCTGGAAGAACATCAACTAAATTCCCCCATATATTTACAGAGCTCCCGATAAAAGCAGCAGTGTGGGAAAAGTCCAATGAAGATGCATATAGAATCACAGAATGACTGAACTATGTGAAGCAATGATGTCCTTCAGCTGACAGCTAAACAAGCCATTCATAATACACCGCCCTGCTAGTTAGCCATTAGCTTAGCTTAACTTACGACCAAAAGCAGACTTACTTCACTACGGGCAAAATTTTGGCTGCCATGAAGTTCCACGCAGTCAGTCCTGCTAGCTCGAACTGTGGAATTTTTACCTCAGATTTCTAGAGAAAACCTCCACTGCTGTTATTTTCCACACATTGGCCGTTAGCTAGTTCGACAGCTAACACTGAGCACAAGGACAACAGTAGCAACTTCCGGCGAGCTGTGAATAAAGTTTTGTGTGAGGATTTGAATCCCCGAGCTACATTCAATTAGTACCAAACGTGGCAAAATGTTTTGTAACTGAAAACTGTTGAATATACACAACATGTGTGTACGATCTGACATTATTAATGTTCTTGCAAGATACACGTTTTTATTTATTCTGGAATTTGAAGTTGTGATTATACTTATATAACGATTTTATTGCATATTAACACTTAACTAATATAGGAACGTGATACTTAACAATATTTTTGCCATCACAATGACATCAAAATGATATTAAATAAAATAATAAATATGTAAATAAACAAAGTCATGCAGATTCATCTGATAAGAAGCTCTCCTTTCTGTGAGAGAGTTGCACGCCTGATGCATGGATGAATGAAATAAATGTACATGATGTTTGGAGATAAACCAGTAAAGGAAAAAGCTCTCTTTTCCTCCTGATTGCAAATTAGTTAGGGGTTAATGTCACACATGGCCATGTAGGTTTGGATTTTTGTGCTCTCTTTGACTAATATTTTAATTTTTTTTGATGATCTGAATTATTTAAGTGTGACAAACATGGAACAAAATTAGGAAGGGGCCAAATACTTTTTCACACCACTGTAAATAATATTTTTTTTGAGTCACAGGGAAGGTAAAACTGGAGCAGGAAATAGAGCTGATTACTTAGTCATAAAAACAGTGTAAGTGCTACAACATTACTATCTGAAAGAGAAACACATTTCTACACTGTCATTAAGAGCTAATGATTAATTCTAAAACAGACGGTGAACTTGGTGAACTTGGTGGAGTGCTTGCAAACTCAGTTATATATCCATATTTGAAATCATACATATGATGACTAATCCTACAAATTAACATACAATCTGAATAATGACTTATATCTCAGCAACTAAATCATCTGAACATTAGTGAAATTCCCCTTTAAATATTCTGTTAAAAACAGGGCAAGAAGAATAAACATTTCAGGATAATAAAGAAGCTTAAAAATAAGCGAAAAGAATAGAATGAAAATATGTTAATACATAAATAAATAGCACTAAAAAGCAATATTAAAAGTAAGGTTTATGATATGATAAACTATTTAAAAGGTAAAGTAAGCATATAAGACAACATTAAAAGTAGGATATGATAGAAAATAAAAGATACCATAAAAATAAAATAGAGCCCCTGTTAAACTAAAGGCTGTGAAAATGGTTTGTATGATCTGGAGACTAATGCAGGTTTTAACTTAAACTGGCAACAGTTGGGGCAGATTTGGTTTCTGTTTCACGTTTTATTCTAGGTCACTGTAGGAGCCAGTGTAAGTGCTGCATCAGTGGGTGAGTGGAGGAACTCCACCTTCTTTTTTATCTGCCGATCTGAGATCAGAGTCTGCTCCGAGTCCGACCTGCACAACTTGCTGAAAAGCTCTTCCCAATGAAGCTACTCGCTAAAATATGTCTATTTGGGGCTTTTATTGCCGCTTTAGTCGCGTTTCTATGGAGTGGTCAGTCTTTTAGCAAAGGTGAGTTGGAACACAGCCACGCACGTGCGCAGTAAATGTGTATTATTTTGGCGGAATTTCAAATGTCTCGCTGCTCCCTATATAGTGTGTTATGTTAAGTTAAAACATGTCAGTTTTTATACTGATATATTGTAGTTTACCCAACACGGGTGATAGGATATGCTACATTTCCAACGGCACTTTTTTGGCATTGATGCACCTTTTTAGATACAGGACACTATATAATAATCCCTAAATAAGTGCACTACGCAGGGAGTAGGACACCATTTTGAATTCTGATTTACTCAAATAATAAATACTTTCACCAGTTTCACAGAACATGATTCATTTCCATATGTTATCAACCTGTTTTATTCAGTTTCATATTTACAGGCACCAGTCTGGTGTAGTTAATACAACATAGATTTCTAATGTATATAAAGGTTGAAAATGGATTTGAAAAACAAGCTTTTTGACTGTAATCTGCTGGATTATGGCGTCTCAGTCACCAGGCAGGGTCACATGTTGGCCTATGAAATGTCCCATTCATTGTAAAAAACTGTGTGTTTGTAGTGAAAAGATTTTGTTCTGTAATGCTTCATTAAAATGTCTTTTAATTTTACACACCTAATTAGTTGGGGGATTCTGCATCCTATGAACTGAGGTGAAAGGGTTATACCGTTTCCCCTCTGGTGTTAATGTTATGGCTACACGTGTATGTTGTCTAATGGGAATCTGTCTGTACGTGCCAGAATCTCTTAAAGGGGCGAAGGTGTTGGTGACTGGTGCGAGCACTGGCATCGGTGAGCAGTTGGCATACCACTATGCCTGTTTGGGTGCTCAAATCGTCATCACAGCTAGAAGAGAACGTGTCTTAGAAAAGGTTAGTGGACATTATCTCAGCCATTGTGACTACTCCATATCTACCAGGGCTGTTCCACACATCAATTAACCCTTAAAAGTCTTTGTACTATCTGTTAGATTACATTTATATTGTAAATATAATAATTACAATTGGATACTGTTACATTCAATTCAAATTCTGTATGGAACGGGTTGAGTCTGTGTGAAAAACATTATGTAGGGTGCCCAGACTTTTGCACAGTGACACAATAATGTTTTTTTCTTTGTTCAATTTATGACATTAAAGTAACTATGCATCAGTGTTTGCTGAAAATTTGCTTTTTTTTTTTCGTTTCCTAGAGAGACAGTGTTCACATCTTTTCAATTAAAAAATGACCAAAATGTTATGTATTGAGGGGTGGCAAAACTTTTGCATAAGACATGAACATTTTCTGCGGCTTATAGAATGGGGAGGCCTATCGTTGGGGAAATACGGTAAGTGTTTTAGACTGTACTGTGGTGTGATTGCAGGTGGTAAAGAAGTGTGAGGACCTGGGGGCTCAAAAAGCCCTGTATTTCCCAGCAGACATGACCAATCCTGTTGACGCTGACCTGGTGGTGGAGTTTGCGGAAAAGCAGCTTGAAGGACTGGACTACATAGTGCTGAACCACATAGGTCCCAGTCCATACTCGATGTGGGATGGAGATGTGGATCACAACAGATGGCTGATGCAGGTATGTCAACAAAGTCCAACATGCTTGCTCCACCTACACATGTGGTGTAGCATCTGTTGTCACATTGGAAAAGCTTTATATAAAACCCATTGGTGAACAGGCCCAAGTCGTAATAATTTTATACAGTCATACAGTTCACAGCTGCATTATTCTTGCAGAGCAAATATAGTTATATACTTAGATCTCAAATTTAACAAATCTCATATCCAGAAAGTTTGAATGTTTTGTAAAATGCAATTAAAAAACAAAAATATGCTATATGTAAATACTCTTGTATCTTAAATTTAAAAGTACAAGCAAGACTTTAATTGTTTTGTCTGAGCAGGTTGATTGTTGCAAATATGAACACATTTTGAATTTGATTCTTACAACACACTCAAAGAAAACTTGCATAAGAAAAATACAGACTATAAAAAATAGTCAAATTGTTGTGAAATCCAATGTTGGTGATATACATAAAAGTACCGTCCACTTGAGGCTTTGAGGCACACAGTTATAAATATGCCTCTGTCCCAACTTTTTGAGAGTGTTTTGCAAACATCAAAATTTAAATTTGTGTATATTTTAAAAATACATTTATGTTTTAAAAAAATTACAACATATTACAAAGTAAACTTAAAATCACTTCCAAAAATGACATTTTTCATCCCATAATGAAGAACTTTCTTTCTTTTTGTTGTCAGTCCTTGCAAGTATTGTTCTGAAATCTCTCCTTTCATTGTACATTGTAAAGGTGAATTTCCACAGTTATGTGCAAATGGCTGTGAAGGCTTTACCAGCCCTTGAGAGGAGTAATGGGTCAATAGTGGTGGTCTCCTCCATGCTTGGTGAGTGAAAAACACTAGGAAGATCTGTGCTGGTGCTGTTATTAATCAGTTGAACTTTATGGGAATGCTAATAAATTGTTCTCCACAGGAAAAATGTGTTCACCATATGCTCTGCCATACATCGCTACCAAGTTTGCCCTGAATGGCTTCTTCGGGAGTCTACAGCATGAGCTGGCGATGAAGAACAGTAACGTGTCCATCACTATCTGCATCCTGGGCCTTATTGACACTGATTCTGCCATGGAGAAAATCAAGTGAGCAATAGTTTGCATGATTTTCTGATACTTTCCAAAGTATAGCAACTATCTTCCATATCTACCAGTACTCCAAGCCGGTTGAGTTGGTGTGAGTTTGAAAAGATGTGGAGGAAGCACTTACAAGCCTTTATCCTCCTTGATAGCAATACCATGTGACGCTGAAAAATCAACCTACAGAGTAGAACTGGAGTAGGGAAGAGAGGGAAAATATATACAGTACTCTGCAAAGGTCTTAATCGCCTACACAAATGGTTTAAAGCCATTGATCTCAGTGTCTTTCTTCAGCAAGAACAAGAAGTTAACATTAGAGCAAAAACAACAGTAAAGCAGTAAAGATTTGTAAAAGTCATTGATACGTTAGAAGAACAAGTTTGGTTCCAGATCTCCTCCAACCATTGCATAGATGTCTGAAACTCTAGCAGCACCTGGTTTAATGGAAGGAAGGACTGATTGAGGCCAAAACAGGGATTTGATGGCAACTACAAGTAACACTGGGCTTCAATGAAGAGAGATCTGGAAACTGTGAAGCCAACACATTGACACATAAAGTCAGTGTTTACTGTGTATTAAACTAATATTAATGTTCTATTTGAGGAAAAAAATATACATAAAAGGTTTGGGCACCACTCGATAAGATTTGGTGATTTTATCATTGAAACACAGTCTCCATAGAACATGGAAAATACACAATATTTTCAGCAAACATTAATGCATACTTACATGTGCGGACGTTTGGGCACCCTACATAATCAGTACTTACAGTAGCAATTACTCTGGCAGATATCACAGCTTGCTAAAAGTGTTTCAGTTCTTGTATTTGGGATTTTTATCCCATTCTTCGTTGCAAAAAGCTTGTAGTTCTGTAATATTTTTGGTCGTCTTGCATGCACAGCTCTTTAAAGATCAACAAATTGTTAATGGTGTTTAAATCGGAGGACTGTGATGGCCATTCCAAAACCTTCAGCTTGCGTCTCTTGAGGTCGTCCAGGATGTATTTCAAGGTATGTTTAGGATCATTGTCCTGCTGTAGAAGCCACTTTTTTTTTTTTACAGATGGTGTCATGTTTGCTTCCAGAATTCGCTGGTATTTAGTGGAATCCATTCTTCCCTCCACCCATGCTGTGCCACTGGTTGCAACACAACTCCAAAGCATGATAGATCCACCCCCATGCTTAGTAGGGATTTTGATTTATCTTTCTGCCCAGCATAGGAGCTAAGAGTTTTCTTGGTCTTCCAGACTTGACTTGACTTCCACAGTTCCCCTGAACTGTCATCTCTTAACAACATTTCTCACTGTGGAAACTGCAAGCTGACAATGCTTTTCTATCTTCTTGTAGCTTCTCCTGCAATGTGGGCATCAATAACTTTCATTTTCAGAGTGTTACACAGCTGCTTAGAGGGACCCATGGTTGTTGAGTGTCCACAAGTGTGTGCACAAGGTTTGAAGTGTCAGAGTATTTGTTAAGCTTTGAAATTGGCACCAGCTCACATTTACTAATGACATCTGTTGACATGCATCAGATCTAACGAGCTGATTAAGGTCTGAAATCTTGTAAAAAGAATTTGAGACTTTGGAATGCTTAGGGTTCCCAATCTTTTGCACAGTGCCATAATAATTTTTTTATATTTTATTTTTGTTCAGTTTATGGCATAAAATTATGCATCAATGTTTGCTGAAAATATTGTGTATTTTCTCCTAGAGAGACTGTGTTAACATCTTTTCAGTTACAAAATCACCTAAATCTGTTATTTATCAATGGGTGCCAAAACTTTTGCATAAGACTGTACATATTTTTTTATATTATGTTATTGCATAAATAAATAAATATATATATATATATTTATGCAATAAATATATCATTCTCTATATATATTAGTGAAATATTCTCTATATATTCTATATTATATATTATTGAGAGGAAGTTTCTCTATCAATTATGTTATTGCATAAATATATATATATATAATCTTTATGCAATAACATAATCTAAAAAAAAACATATACAGTCTTATGCAAATGTTTTGGCACCCCTTGATAAATTCCTGGTGATATATATATATACTTTCACCAGGAATGTGGAAACTTTTGCATACATATTGCATTGTCTGGCATACAATAGACATGCTAAAGTTTAATTAGACTCATAGTGTAGCTTTGGGTCAACTGTGAACTTTCATACATATACAATAACATAAGACACTCTTCTTATTTCCAAGTTCTACATACTAATACCAGGGGTTGACTGCATTTCACAGTCTGCTCATAGGGCATAAGCATACACAGATTGCCAGGGTGGGGCTCATGGTGCAAAGGGCATGACAGATCAGAAGCTGATATGTTTAAAGATATTTTCAGCTCTTTTTACTTTTCACTTGCTTATCTTTAGAAGACTGATCTTGTGAAGCTTCAAAAATTGTCAAGGAAAAGTTGTATTATCGCTGTGGTTTCCAAATGGAGGGCTGTGGTTAAAAGCGCAGTTGTTACTAATGCATGACTATGTGTTTTCTGTCTTTAAACACAGAGGCTACATTGACATGCCTGCGTACCCTGCTCATGAGGCCGCATGGCAGATCGTCAAAGCTGGAGCACTTCGCCAGAGCGAAACCTTCTACCCCTGGTACACTTACTACGCTGTTCTCTTCAGAGACTGGTTCCCTTACTACCGAGACCTGGCCATTCGCAGCTCTTACAACTACCTACCATGAGCTACTATTCGCTTGTGTCCCCACATAACGGCAAGGTTCTCTCTCAAAGGTTTTCTCAGAACCATACATCAAATGGAAGAACCATTTTGGGGACTTTTATTTTTAAGAGTTAAGAATTTGAGAATTGGTGCTCAGGATAAAAAAGGGTGAATGATTATACACTACATTAGAAATCAACTCAGAACAAAGTATAGGAGCCCAACTACAGTAGCCAAGATGAAGTGCTATCAGTCTGATTTTCTGGTCTAAATGTGAGAGATCAGAAGTTTTCAGAGGTGTGTGGACCCACAAATGTGAAATCAGATTCAAGTCATAGTCATGTGACCTCAATGGGAGCTCTAAGAACCCATGGGTATTTTACACTGTGCATCATTCACCCGTGTTGCTCTTGCTATGTCTGATCAACACATAGATCAGGAAAAAGAACGTCTGCACTTAAACAATGAGTTACTAATGTAAATGAGCAAAAACTCTGGAACTGAGCAATGGTGCTCATAATGTGAAGAAAACTTGAGATGACCCAAGGTCAAAGCCATGACAGCCTTAAAAGGCCTTTATTTTTTTTCTGTTCCTGACATACATATAGAATCTTTCTGTGGGTTTATGATATATAGGATATAGATCATATAAAAAATATGGGATCTCTGGGAACTTTGAAGAATTACTTGAAGATATTTTGGTTACCTTTTAAATAGCATTAGATTGGATTAGATTAGATTAGATTAGATCAGATTAGATTAGATTGGTTTTGGTAAATTAGATTAGATTTGGATTTAGCATTAGATTAGATTTTAGTACCCTGTGATGAAAAATCACAGGAAGTGCTGCAATTATTAATAGTTTGTACCAGTTTAGTTTGTTTGAATTACAGAATCATGTTTTAAAATGATGTTCTTTGTTAAAATTTCTCTTAATGATGTAATGTTTTTGTGTAAATTTACACCTTTATAACTTCTCTTTAATATGTATTCACTGATGATTGAATTACCAGTGTACAATGCTCTGAAAGCCCTGGACCAAACATGAGAGTTGTTATGAATGAGGTAAAGACCTGAAGTGCACTCTACAGTTTGTTACCCAATCCAAATTGAAGAACAAGAAAATAATGCTTGATATGCAATGCTGGACAAAAAAAAGAACTTTGCACTATGTTCTCCTTGTTTCTGAATAGGTGATATTCTTGATTGTGATTAACCTGGATCCAGACTCTTGGATCTTAAAGCTCTTGATGCTTTTTGCACTAAATATCGTGTGTCATTAACTGGTTGTTATCACTGAAGTTGGTTTTAAAAGAATTGTCAAATGTATAAACAGTAAAAACAGTAAAAAAGCTATTAAAGTGTCTGTTATTATTGTTATTAGCAAAACAAATCATGGTGTGAGGTTATGGAGGGCAAGTTACGTGACTCACCGCATTATTATCGCGCAATATTATCTTCTCAATGATTAGATAATGTAGCTGGAGGAAGCGTGTGAAATTCAGTTTATTTCCTCTTATTCTCCAGGGTATGTACTTTGCCCAAGTTTTAGAGCTAAACTGTTGCCTAACACTGTCTGGCACTGTCTCATTAACTGGCGATATGCCCACATTGACCAAACTGTGGGGTCAATTCTTCTCTACTCACAGTCTCCATTTACATTACTCTGAACAGCTGAAACATGTTATGAATGTACCCCAGCATTCTGCAAGTTAGTAAGCTACAAATCCTGGACGCTTATGTTCCATAGCCAGTGAAGAAACCTATCCATCCAGACATTATCCAAACCACTTCATCCATTCTGGGTCATGGGGAAGCTGGAGCCGGACCCAGCATGAACAAAACTAAAAGGCTAGATATTACAACATGACAATAGTCCAAAACATACCTCACACTCAAGAAACAAAAGATCAGGATGTTGAAATGGCCTTCACCCTCTGGAAAATTACTCAAAACCTGCGATTAGCTCACATTGCTTGCATGATGATCTATGAGTTTTCTGAACTAGAAGAAGTCTACAAGGAAAAGTGGGAAGAACAAAACACTTGGAGGCTGTAATCTATGCCAAAGATGGTCTGAAAAGGTGTCTAAATGTATGCACACAACACTCTTCATGTTTAGTTTTATCAATGTTAAATTTAGGAAATAAATATTATATGTACATTGCATTTCATATTTAAGTTTTTCTGTGCAGAGGTGGTGTTTATTGCTTTTTATTCACAACACAACAAGTAATTTGTGCCTCGCATGCCCCAGCCATCTGTGGCAGGGAATCCAGGAGAGCACAATATGGTTTGCTGTCTCTGGATAGATCAGGGCGATGCTAGCTAGCATGAGCATCTGTTAGCTGATATAACAATTAGCAGTTAGCAATCAAAGCGAGTTGAGCAGTCCAATGATATTACATTAGCAGTAGCAAAAAAGCTGCAGTGGTACTTTATGTGACTTAGATAAAAAACAATCCCCCAAGTGTGTATATATTTACCTGCGGTACTGATGGACCCTACTGTCCCACAATGCTGTGGGAAACAGAAAGGGAAGAACTATACATGGCTGGTAATGTTTTTAAAAAAATGGCATATAGTGATGCATGGTTAATACAAATGAAGCGGTCCTGTTCTACAAGAATGTCTTTGCTATCCTACAGCATTGGGGTATTGGGGTATAGGCTAATGGCAAATAAAGAATTATATATATTAAAGAATTATGGTGTAGTGGGTAATTAGGTGAAAAAACTCTCTTTTGACTGTAATGCCTGAATATGTCCACTAGGAGGCGGTGGTCTATTTGTTATAATGTTGACTACACATTGACTGGCTTTGTAGTTGCACTGTTCAAGAGCTCCCACTGACTGCCTACAAAGAACTAACCCCCCTCTGTCTTCACTATGAAAGACTTCTGGCTATTGGTCCTTTACTTTATCATTCCTTAGCTCCAGGTGGGTTTCTCTGAACGTGAAAGAACATAACTGATATTTATGTTTTTATTTTGTAACGTACATTTTAAGGAAAATTACCTTCAGAAAATAGCATAGTTGTGAAATGCACAGAACAAAAACTTGCCATAGAGTAGTGAAGAGACTCCCTTCTCATCTGCAATTCGCTCACTATAATGATTTCCAGATGATGATGATGATGACGATGATGATGGTGGTGGTGGTAGAAAGAGTTTCCTGAAGGTAGATTAACGATAAAATTCAGGTGTGACACGAATGAAAGTGAACAGGCACTTATGCTGCCAAAAAAGGGAAAACTGACCCACATGAAGCTCATGGACATGTCTGGACACTCTTTTTTTTTCTACTCACTTTCTTTCACACACACTCACAGTGGGGCCTTGTGGGGTAAAGGAGCGGGTCTGACTGCGCCGGATAGCAGCCAGTAACACCTGCAACAGATTAGTGCAATAAATTCCCCCCTCCCCTCAAACAGCATCACTCCAGCACACACACACACACACACACACACACACATACAAACACACTCTGAGACTCTGCTGCCCTGTAAGGAGCTTCTCCCATTGGTAGAACACACCGTTCTT
>JBBIGC010000039.1:9736875-9756133 GCA_037576955.1 Lepidarchus adonis
CACACACACACACACACACACACACACACACACACACACACACACACACACACACACACACACACACACAAAGCAGCTTCAGTAGAAGTGATTACATCTATCACCATCTGGGAGCGATTGCCATAAAAGACGAATTTCAAAGCAGATGAAGATGACAGAGTGAAAAGTAATTGCACAGGATTCACCAATCTGGTATCCTATTCACATCTTGTTTTCATGGCCCTTGACCCACTGCATTCATGCATTTATTCATGCGTCCTCTCTGACTCGCACACAAACCTGTTTCTCATATGGTTGCACCATCTACCACGAACAAACTACTGCACTCTCAGTATTTTATTCAGAGCGTGGTCTTAATTGTGGTTTGAGTTATTTTGCATGTCTCTTAGCTTAGATGTTCAGTTGCTTTTAACGAGTATATAGGTTCTTTACACTTCAGGTCAGACTCTGCACAGCTCATTTACTATGGGATTGTCATAAGGAATTATCTAAAGAACCATTTTTGCACCATAAGAGTATCTATTACCTTTTTCATAGTAATGTCTCTTCATAGTACAAAAGCTCTAAAAATATAAGGTGTTGAAATGTGATGCCATAGAACCACTTTTGGTCCTCTAAAGAGCTATACATCTTGGGCAAAACATTTAAGCATGTTTTATTTTATAAAGGACTTATATCATGGAAATCCACAGTCCGTTTTATTTTTATTATTATTTTTTTTTATTTTGTGTGGTGTGTGTGTAAGCACTGTCTAAATATGTGGCTTGTATTTGTTGAATCTGTTGGAAAACCAGTTTAATCTGTTGATGACTAACCCTAATAAGTTTGGTTTTTATAGTAAGCAAGTGGTTAAGTAAATAAATAAATATATAAATAAATGTCTGCTATGTAAAAATTAACTAATCAAAAGGTCTGAATAGTCTGACAGTGGTTTAATGTAAAATGATGCTGCCATATGATTTTGATCTTATTGAGATGGATTTCTGGGTGGAGGTGTTAGGGACCAGGTGAAATTTACTTTACAAAAGCAAAACCAGCAGTGAGTCTACACATATTTTCATATCTAATGTTAATTTGAATTAGTGTTAAATCTGAAATTAAAATGTAACAGTGTCTCATTTCATGTAAAATTATTTGTGAATTAGCCTTCAGATGTATATACATATTTCACATTATAGTTACTGTACATGACAACAAACAGTTATACTGTTTTTAAAAGTAAATTACGTAGGCTTTTATTGTCATTTCAACCATATAGAGAAGACCAGAAGACTATTGCAATTACAAATGTTTTTGGTATACATGTGTTTGTTTCCTTCATGTGCATTGGATCAACACAAGAAAAGTAGAGAAAAAAGCCGAATTTCAGAAAAAACTCAAAAACTGAAAAAATTACTAGAACTCTCAACTTAATATTTGGTTGCACAACCTTTGGAAAGCATCATCTCTTTTGTTTTGATTCGAAAACAGGTTGTTGGCTTTGCTCCAGTCCATTAGCTGCTGCAGCTCCTCTCTATATGCTGACTCAGTGTGCTTGCTAATGAGACCCGTCACAATGGTGTCATCAGCAAACTTGATGATGTGGTTTGAGCTGTGCATAGCAAAGTGAACAACAGTGGGCTAAGCACTGAGCCATGTGGAGTGCCAATGCTAAGTGAGGTGGTACTGGTGATATTGTTTCCAATCCTGACTGATACCTCCCAATCAGGACGCCCAGAATCTAGTTTTAAAGGGATGTGTTCAGGTCTAGCAGGCTTAGCTTTCCAGGCAGGTGCTGAGGAATGATGGCCAAATGAAAAATGGTGGCAATGACATCATTCGAAAAAAGGTTATGGCAATATGCAAACATCAGGGTTTCTGTTAGGGGCAGTCATAGCCTAATGGTTAGAGTTCCCAGAATCAAACCTTCTCATGCCTTGTCGTCTCGTTTCTCTGTGTACTGTCCTGTATAATGATGACAATTAAATTTACATTGACTTTGACTTTGACAACCAGCCAGTAGGCTGAACACCTAACTGTCAACTGCTCACACTGTTCACAGGTCTGGATAAGAGCATTTACCAAATGCCATAAATATAATTGTCCAGTGAATGCAGTGAGCAGGAACTTCATGTGCCTTATGACATTCCTCTCGAAGCATTTCATGATGATTGGATTGAGTGCAACAGGACGTAGTCACTCAGGCAGGACACTAGGAACTTCTACGCTACAAGAACACATGGTCACAAATGGTGGTAACATAGTATCATTTTGCTGTGGACCAGTTCTTAAGTAATGACTTGCTTTACATAGCAGTTAACCAGTACCTTTACTATTAGCACATACAAAACATAAATCAAACACATTAGCTAATCATTGAAACCATGTCTGAGCTGCAGCCAATCAGATTCTGTCTGACATCTACTCCTGTACCTGTTGATGCAGGTAATAAACAAGTAAACAAACAAATAATACATTTAATGAACAAAACACAGCATGGGAAGAAGGTGGGCTGTGAACTGTTTTATAAACTTTTCTGAAACTAAACCACATTTAGGTTAATGTTGGAAACAGTGACAAAGCTGAGCTGAACTTTTTCATGATTTTGTCTATAACGCAAATGGCTTCAACTGTGATAAAAAAAAATTGCCAATATATGTACAGTATTTGTTACAATGTCCTATGCTTCTTTGGTTAACTGTACAAAAGCAAAAGAACCTATTTATTAACAATTTTACTATTCAGATTTTTTTTTATCATTGGAATTTCCTATTAACAGACTTTCACCCACAATTTCAGTAATATTTTGCAATGTTCACATAATTGTCTTTGTTGGTATTAAGAGTAATGCCTAAATAATTATGAATTTTTCTTTACCAGGCTATTGTTGAACGAACATGTTGAAACTCATGTTTTAATTCAAAGATGGTATATGTAGCTGTTTATAGAATTGATGAGCATTTACAGGCTTAATGTTGTTTTTCTCTAAACTGAAAAAGAAAACTGGCTCATATTTTGGAAAGGCTTGGAGATCAACATTTTCACAGACAGTAAAATCTTAAAACAGATCCAATTCTGAAGCCATAGTTCAGGGTTTCTGTAAAGTCCTAAAAAGTCTTAAATGTAAAAATCTGAATTAAAATGTCTTAAAAACATTCAGATTTGATGCACTAGGTTTCAAAAGGTTACGTCTAAAATGCCAATAATGTTTTTTGGTATCTTGAATTTCTCGGATAGAACAGTGTATATTGGTTCCAAGTTCTTTCCTTTTAAGATGTGTTTGTCATCGGCCTAAAAATGCGATGAGGAAACTAAGACTAAAGATGGGACTGAAAGCTGATATAAACTGAAACCTGCTCTACATTTATCTCCATAGATTAAGATGGATGATTTCCTAGATAATATTGCATTTCATAAGATTGTCTAAGGTTCATTTATCTTACTTTACATTAGTAAAAACAATGTAAAGCTCACTGCGCATTGTGCAAGGCCATGCTGTGCAAACTTGGTGTAAAGGCATTAAAGTTACATGAGAAATCAGAAAAAAATATAAAATCACAGGAAAATTTTTTTCAAAGAACACATAGGCCCGTATGCAGTTTTCAGGTTTTCCAGGGACTTTGTCTAAACACAACCATCTCTTGAATTTTCTTGAGTGTAGAAGTGAGAAAGTTTATATTAATCATTTATTTTGTCAATAATTTTATGATTTTTATTATTTTATTGTGGATGTAATGGTCTTAAAAAGGTCTTCAAGCATCTTAAGTGTAACTTGTTAAAACCTGCAATGGGTTGGCCTCCTGTCCAGAGTGTACCCTGCCTGGGCCTGTGGTCAGCTGGGATCGGCTCCAGCTTCCCCAGTGACCCGAAATAGGTAAAGCGGTTTGGAAAATGGATGGAAATGGAAACCTGCAGAAACCCTGTTGGTAAAATATTCATTATACACAAACATGCCCATATACATTATTTTGAGTTTGTTTTTTATTGTTTTAGAGTTGCTAGCTCTACGTGCTAGCTACACTGACACCCAACACCATGTCAGGGCGAATCATCTACATACGTCTAGAGTAAAAGATGAAAACTGAGAAATCATTGCTAACTGCTACTGTTCATGCTAATGCTGCTGTAAGGCGCAGCTACTTGTTAAATCTCTGCCAGTCACAAACCTTCCCAAAAGCTGCAGCAAAACAGTGTGGATGACAAGGGTTTGGCATATCACAAGTCATTCCTCATAATGCGGCCTGACTGGACAGGACATAGCTGTGTTGTTTGACGGCAGCACCCCTGCCCTCCCTTTTGCAGCCCTTCTCCGGGCCCCCTCTTGGTCCTCTCTCTCTCCTCATGTCCCCCAGTGCCCCCTCCCCCCTCACAGCTTGCTATGACCCATCCCGCACCTCCCAGGGCCCACAACAGACGCGGGGTGTGTGAAGAAGGTCAACAGTTCAGCCCGCTGTGCCTGAGCGTTTCGCCTGATCTACTGTTGCCATTCAGGGCAGGTTCAAACATAGTGCAGAGCTGGCACCAGCACCAGCAATGGGGGTGAGGGATGGGGTGGGGTGGGAGAGGGTGTTAGAGAGATCCAGCACAGACAGGGAGGAGAAGAGGAAGAAGAAGAACACTCAGTTTTTTAATCATGCACCATTTATTTTGGCCATCTCTGATCTTCTAAATTTCTGGCTATGCAGAACGTGCAGCCATAACATTAAGACCACCGGCCTAACATTGTGTAGACCCCCCTCATGCTGCTGAAACAGCTCGGTGTGTGTTCGGACCCCCTTCTAACACAGTCAGTGTGCATCAGGATCTCCTCTCTGGATCACTGTTGGTATGTTCTAACCACTGGAGACCTGGAACACAAGACCTGCTGTTTTGGAGATGATCTGACGTCCAGCCGTCATTGTCAAAGTGGCTCAGATCCTTCCACTCACCCAATTTTCCTGCCTCTAGTACATTGATTTCAAGAACTGTCTGCACTGTACTGCTGCCTAATACATCCCAGTGTCCCACAGGTGCCATTGTAATGAATTGTTGTTAATGGTCGTTATATAAAGTGTTAGGATGAGCAAATGTCTTAGCAAAACTACTCTTTTAAAGTTTTTTCCAGCTTCCAAACATTTGGTTACTATCACTGTATCTTGTGAAAACATGTAAAAATCTCACTCACATCACTAAACCTGTCCAGCTTTTGTCCATGGGAGCTTACTGGATGCTAGAAATGAGGCTGATATACAGTAAACAGAAACACCAGATAATAATTTAAATCAAGTCAAGTCAGTTATATTTCTATAGCACTACTGTGCACTTATAGAGCCCCTAATGAGCAAGCCAAGGGTGAGAAAGGCAAGAAAAACTCCCTAAGCTGGAAGAAAAACCAAAAAAAGAGTCTTGGTATGGAGGAAGCATCAACTAAGAGTCTATAGCATGGAGCAATATTTCCTCCATATGCATGTGAAGCATATGAAGCACGTGGAGATAGGCTGTGGTAGTTGAACTACTCTGGGACAGGTATGCAGGAGGCCCCAATGGTGGATGATCTGGTTAAAGGACATTGGCTCCCGGTGTCAATCAAGTAGGGGAGCTTTAGGGCTGCCAATATGGGGTCCTGCTCAGCAGGTGTGAGTGGTTTCCAGTTATAGGAGCTTGAACCAGAAGTAAGGCATCAGGATAAATAATGGTCTGGACAGTAAGAACGGTCAGGATTACTGTACTTCTCCAACAATAGGCCGCCACATTCTATAAGCAGCAGAAAATGCTCATTTATGTTTTATAACTCTAAGATTAGCTGCCCCACAACGTTACTGAATTAGAAGTATTGAAGTAACTTGACCCCTGGAGACCTTGGCAGCTCTACACTGGACATTATACCATAGTTCAGAATAAACAATTAAATTGATAGCATTTTGAAATTAGCGATATCATGCCACAACGCAAGAACTACGCTGCCGAATTTAGGCTCCAGGTTGTTGCACATCTGCAATATCAGAGATGGACGCGTGTCCAACATCATCAGCAACAGCAAAGCAGCACAATTGACGACATTTTCAGATCTGATTTTGAAGGATTTGAAGAAATGAAAGCCTAATCATTTTTATACTTTTAAAAATGATACTTTTAGCAAATGTGTTTTCATGTTTATAGGCCGCCCCATTTAAGCAACCGTACCAGGTTTGCAAAATAAATACGGTACTGATATCTCAGAAATCACTGGTATCTCAGAATCTTTTAACTTCTAAGCTTATTATTCAGTAATGAGGAAAGGAAGTATGAAGCCCGAACTCTTACTTTAAGGCCTCCTTTGTGGAGAGCCAGTGCAGCTGGGCCAACTTACACAACCCACCCCTCAGAACCTTGTCCATTTAGCTAGGTTTATGTAAGGCCTTCTCCTACAAGGTTTGTGGTGCTGCTGTATGGAACAATCGATTTAGAAAGTGTCAAAGCAGATTTAACAAACTAAGACAGGAAGTGATAGAACTTCCAAGGCTTCCAGTTTGAGCAATACTGTTTTATCGTGCTGGAGGACCGTACATTCCCCTTATTCTCCTGGCTTGGTTGGGGGAGATCTAGTTTGCTGGGTGGGAACTAGGGGAAAAAATGGGGGTGGGGGGTATCAGAGTTCATAGTGATTTTTCTAATGTTGCTTAGTGTCTAATTGCCACCACATGATGACCTCCACCGCGCCCCTGAGACGAGGCCTCAAGATCCAAAGCTTTGAGTACACAATACTGGTCTACTATCATAGGAGCAAAGAGAAACTCTTAACTAAATGTTCCATCTAAAGAGACATTTTTCAAACATACACCACTGCAGTCTTGAAGATATAGGTAGAACTTGTTGAAAGAGTGTATGTGATGAGTGTGTGTGTGTGTGTGTGTGTGTGTGTGAATCCAGAGCTAACAGCCCAGCAACTGTGAAAATATGAGCAAGAGAAAGGAGCAGCCGTGGAGCAGATGTGAAAATGGGAACCTGGCCAACTCAAGCCCCTTGGTAGAGCATGGCCTTCATCTCAGGAGAACATGAAGGAAAGGTGGGGGAGACAATGAAAGTGAAAGAATAGATCAGTAAGGGGAAAAGGGAAACTTTCATCTGCTTGCACACTTTCCTGTTTTTCCATGATTCCAAGTCTAATCCAAGACTAATCCCCAGCAGCATTCTCTGGAGCTCTGCATTTAAAGATGCACAATCAAGAAGAACGTTGCAGCCATTTCACCCATGCACAAGTACACATAGGAAGGAAACACTCCTTTTTTGGGGTCTAACTGCATCATACAGACAGGACTTGGGTTTAATGTGACGTATAAGTGACCAAGACACAGCTTACACACTGGGCAAATCAGCAAAACAGAGCAAGCCAATACAATTAATTACAACACACACACACAAAAGATAATCAGAGGTAGTAATTGCACCAGTCTGGTACTCAGCATCTGTTTCAGGCCAGTAACAGAAGAAACGCCTTCAATTTAGAACAAAAGTAGTTTAAAAAAAAAAATACAGTCCATTTCAGAGAAGAATCCAGTCCTAAATTGTAGTGAATTGTAGTATTGTGGTAAAAACATAAAAGAGAATTTAAAACAGTGATGCTGTGGGTTGCAGTAAGGATAGTAAGGTGTTAGTACAACTAAGTTATGGTATTTTTAGATTGTCAACTTAAATTACAAGCAATGCATTCTAAAACTAAAGTACTGACAAACATAATGTGCCTAAAATAATACTTTTTTTTTTTTACTTTTTATGTGTTTTTGAGAACAACCATAAACAACTCATTTTGGAGAAATACTGTACGTGAACACTGGTAGACCCCCTAGGCAGCAATAACCTCAACCAGGCACTTCCTGTAGCTTTGGATCAGAACTGTACATTGTTCAGGAGGAATCTTTGCCCATTTCTTCTGGCAGAACTGCTTCAGGACGTCTCATGTGTATTGCTCTCTTCAAGTCATTCCATAGCATCTCTACTGGGTTGAGGTCTGGGCTCTGACTTCAGTCCAAACGGCAGATTTTGTTTTTCTGAAGTTCTTCTGTTGGGGCCTATTTTCAGTGATTTAAGTCATTGTCCTGTAGCATCACCCAACTTCTACAGAGTTTCACCCAATGTACAGACATTTTCATATTATCCTCAAAATGCTTTTGACTTCCCCTCAATGATTGCAAGCTGATTAGGCCAATGAGCAACAAAGCAGGCCCAAATAATGAGGTTTTCTCCAAAATAGTTTATGGTTGGGATGATGTTTTCATGATGCCCTTTTTACGTCAGCTGTAGTGCTCACTGTTCTTCCCAAATATTTCAGTCTTAGTTTCATCAGTCCACCAAACATTTTGCCAATACCGATGTGGAGTGTCAACATGCTCTTTATCATCAATCTTTACCTCATTGATGAGTATTTGTAGTGTTCCTGGGGTATTTTGGTCTCCATTTGTAGATCTAAAGTTTTTGAAATTACTTTGTAACCCTTTTCAACTTTATGTAAATCAATCATTCTTGATCATAGAACCTCCCGAAACTCTTTTTGGCTGAGGCATGGCTCACATAAACGTATTCTTCTCATGGGAAGCAAACTCTAAGGGTTTTTATCAGTCAAAGTAGCTCTAGACCACACCTCCAAACTCATTTTTTGAGTGTGCTAACCCCTGACTCCAATTATCTTTTTTGAGGGGGTTCACATACTTATTCCACTAACCGTATGAGTTGTTTATGGTTGTTTTCAATTAAGGCATTAAAAAAACTGATTTTTTGTGTTATTATTTTAGACACAATATGTTTGTCAATACCCTTGACTACATAGATTAAGATCAGACCACATTTTATGACAAAATAATGCAGAAAACCATGACATTCCAAAAGGTTCACATACTTTTTCATGTAAACAGATGAATGCATAAAAGCATGGAAAGATAGTCAGATGTATAGGTAGCTGGAGAGATGGATGGATGGATAAATGGAGAATTGTTGGATGGACAGATAAACAGATATATATATAGGGGTCCTCCAATTATGCTGGGGTTCCATTCCTATGAACTTGACGTAACATGAATTTTGGCGTAAGTCAAAATTAATGCATGTAACAATGGCATATATTTAATAAACATGAACGAGTAGCATGCAAATAGCTCTCATAGGCGTTTATTGCAGGATGTGGCGTGTTTAATGGGGAGCAAAGCATTGTGGGCTATGTAGTGTCTGATGTGGGAAAACAGGTGGGTAATATGGGTGGAAAAGAGGTGGAAAGAGAGTTGCTTTCTGGGAGTCGTAGTTTGTTAGCGTAAAATAAACATATGGATCACATCCACAGCAGTAATGAAGTGAAACAGTTTCTGACCTTCACTGTAGTCTGCCTTACACATGGGAGCCATAATGAAGGTTCCAAACAAGCAACACAAATGAAAGAGAGGGAATAGCACAACACCGTCTCCCTCCTATAGCGCCATGTGACACAGAGTGTATTTGTCCACGCTGCTCACCAGCAAGTTCTCCTGCCAATTTTGTTTATATGTCACAAATGCTGTTTTTTTAAAAAAAAAGCAGCCAGTGACTTAACTATGAATTGCAGAGTTGTCGAGGGCGACGTAACACAAGGTAGATGGACTTATGGACGTGTGGACAGATGAAGATGCAAACAGTCCATATATGGATGGATGGATGGACACATGGATGGATCAATGGATGGATGGATGATTGAACAAACAAATAAATAAACATGAGCCTGTCTCCTGATGGGCAACACCAAACTGTCGAGATTAGCCAATTGCATTGGTCACCAATCAGTGGACGGGTGGGTGTTGCAGGGTGCAGATGGTCATCAGACTGAAACCCTGATAGACCTTTCAGACTGGACTCCACCAGGTGGAAAACTCTCCACAGCTAAGTAAGAATGACTTCCATCCACCACCACCAACAGCTACATCACACAAAGTCTATCTATGTGAGCACCACTGCCTTGTTTTTCCATCCACGTTGGACTGCTGAACAGGTCACTGACTATCCGACTGCACCTTCAGCTGTGTTTTCCAAAGTGCATGTGGGTTGGGGGATGGTGAAGGGGGTATAAAGCTGTGCTCCATGTCGCCTGGAAACCTGCTGTTTACAGTCTGATTATTTAAGTTTGAAGGCTGATGAAAACTTAGTCATATGGGCATAAGCATAGCCATAAAATATCATATCGTTAAAATTAGGCCCGGCACAGAGTTGAGCTTTCCAGTCGGCTTCCTGAACGACACAGTAATGACCATGTGAAACCTCACTGAAAGAAGCTCATCTGGATAACGAGGATAGGAGCGATAGCTAGTTAGTCCACGTTTCATCTGAAAATATTTTATTTGAGTTTAAAATCATAATATTGAATAAAAAGAGTATTTGATTCCTTTTAGTCCTGATTACACAGCATTAAGCTTGATCATGTCTAATGTCTATTTTTGGACTTTGCTATAACATCATAAACTGGCAGCGCCTGCAGATATATTCATGCTTGTCATTGGTTGAAAACGCTGAGGCTACTGTTGACTATTGTGCTGAAATTATACTTTGGAAGATAAGTACATTACCCAAGTAGATTCAAATTTCACAATTTATTGTCAATAAAACAATAAAATAGTTCAACACAATATATTGAAATGCTGTTTCACACATGTCCCCCATGGCGAATTGATAAAGAATGTAAAATAAAATAGATACAATATGTCAAATATATCAAATATGGATATTACACTTAAATAATAAATTACACTAAATATACAATACCTATTGAAATACCTATTAATCTATAAAAAAAAAGTATTAGGCCTATTTAAATGGATTACTTGTACTTTTACTCAATTACAATTCATTAATAGAAAAAATCCTTTCTTTACTTCAAAACCTTTAAATTAAATTTCATATCAAATGACAGCAAATTCTTTTTTCTTGCCAGTCAATGCAGTTGCTTAGCATTTGAATCTAATTTAATATCCAACTATATTGAAAATAATGTAAAATAACACACAGCTATGGTAATTTATCTTGCTACTGGGACTAGTACTGCAGATTAGTTACTGCATTACACATTCCACAAGACAGTATTTTTAAAAATGTCAATATTTTGACTGTTTATGTTCCATTATTCAATTAATCTCTACATGTGTTACTTATGCATATATCACTAAAAGTCCTGTATAATTAAACTAAAATATTCATACGTTTTTATTGATGCATGTTATCTTGTATCTGACCAGATAATACCGTTTTGGAACCTATACCCAGTTATTTGTCTCAAAATTAACTTCTCAGAACCACACATTTGAGCTTCTGGAGATGCATTCATAACATGATCAAGGATTTTGCTAAATTAAAAAAAAAAAATTCGGTATATAATTTATTCATTATCTAACCAATTATCCTGCAGATTCCCAGCTGACCATGGGCCCAAGGCAGGGTACACCCTGGACAAGAGGCCATCCTACTGCAGAGTAACACAGAGGCAGACAACCATTCAAACACACACTCATACCTATGGGCAATTTAAAGTAAACCACAAGCCTTTGAACAGTTGGAAGAAACCCATGCAAACACTGGGAGAGCTTGTACACTCCACACAGAAAAGCATCTGTGGCCGATCAAGAGTCTGAACCCAGGACCTTCTTGCTGTGAGGCGACAACACTAATCACTGCACCACCATTGTCAACAATGATAATGTTTTCTTAATACACAATTAAAAATAGACACAAAAAAGCAAATGTAAGCATGTTTAAATAGATTGCTTTACATTTGCATATCCAAATGTATAATTAACACAAAAATTAAACTACAAAATGTTTTCATGCCTATTAAATTACTTTTTCATGTCAAATATATAAAGCTGTAATTTAAATCTTTGTATTTCATAAAAAAGTCACTTCTTCACTGTCGTCTAACGTTTAATATCACGCCATCAAAGCTGACAGCAGCACAGCCTACAGTAAATAATACCTTCTGTAATTATTCACAATATTATCAGCTCATATTTTCATTGCAACATGGACTAACTAGCTCAAACCTATACTAACATTTTGGGTTCTCAGGTTAATCCCAGATTGGACGCAGACTGAAGACTCTTTGTCAAACTGAGATGATTTTTTGGCCTGTTTCAATGTCATCCATAAATGGTTATTATACATTTCCAGAAACTGCACTCAGATTCATATTAATGTGCAATCTGTAAGACAGTCTTCTATCCTTGTAAGCTGGTGAACAGGACCTACATGGACGTTCATTGCAGACTGGAAAGTTTTCATGCTGGAACATTGCACGAAGAGACATAAAACAGTGGCTTCCTGATCATTCTGCATGCTCTAGATACTGCACGAGTTTCCTTCTCAGCAGTGCCATTCTCTCCTAGACAGAACGTTTGGAGGACAAGCCTTCAAGCAGCATCTGCACTCTTCAAATGGACCAGATGTGCCTTTGGCTCCACAGCCAAGTCTTTTAGCAACAGCGGAACAAGCCCACTGCCTCCTCAGGGGAGACTCGCATAATAGCACAACTGTTCCAGGCAACAGGTAGCCCTCCCTCCTTCACCACACACACACATACACACACCTCATAGGACAAGAAAGGCTGTAGGTCTCTTGCATTTGCATTGGCTCCTCATAATGCTATTTCAAATATGAGCTAGGCTAAGAGCAACCCTTAAAGTGAGGTTCTTCAGTTCTCGTCCTGGAGGGCACATTTTGACAATTCCCATGCTCAAACTTCTGCCAAACTTAGTTCAACTCTGGGTTGCCAGGTATATTGGTAGTGTTTGTGCAGGGAAAGCACCGAACTGTGTTAAACTCTGGCCTGTAATTGAAGAACCCTGCCTAGCAATAGGTCAGCCATGCACAATAATGTTGCTAACAATAAATGGAAAATAGTATTCAGCAGGTAGCATGATAAACATTTCCCCCATATTCTTCCCAGTTTCATTTCCAGGTCCACCACATTAGCTTGGACCACCCTCACATGATGCCACCAACACTAGCATGTGCTTCCTCAGAGTCAGAGTCATGGTGTTGTCACACTGCAGTTTACATTGTCCTAGAGTGAGGGGGAGAGCGAGTGCCATACTACCCATCCAGAAAAAACCAATTGTGCTCTCTTGAACTTGGCCATAGATAGCTGTGGCACCAGTGGGGATTAAACTCACAATCCCTCATTGATAGGGCCAAAGCTTAGACAGTTGCACCACTTGGGAACCTTCAGCATGATATAATTTGATTAATGCTTATCAGAAACCACATAAACCATTTCATTGGTTGCAGAACTGGCAACTCCTCCATCCATCAGTGGTATGTTCATGCTGAGGGCTGGTGATTCTGTCTAGCTGTTCAAGTTTATTGTGTTGTAGTCTTATTTGTAGTCTTCTTATAGTCACAAAAATGGCTATTTAGAGTTAGAACAGAAATGCTTGGCCTTGCTCCTGGTGATCCTGTAGTATTTAGTTTAGTTTCAGCTATAAAACTATTAATCAAAGTGTTTAAGAGGATGTAAACATGTGTTGAAGTAAAGGTAAGTAAGGTACGCAGATGAAGGTTGAACTTACTGACTATAGAAAATATGTAATATCTATGAAAATGGTTCTTTAAAGCCCTTGTGAACCTTGATTTACATTGCTGACACTACTTACCACACTTTTCCTGGAATGCTGTATTTGGTTTACACCAGACATGTCCGCTGTTCGGGTTCAAGTAATTCAGTTTGAGACTCATCTGTCCACAGGACATTATTCCAGAAGTCCTGGCTGTTGTCTACGTTCTCTCTGGCAAACTTTAGTCTGGCCTTGATGTTTCTCTTAGAGAGCAATGGTTTCCTTATTCCACACCTCCCATGCAAGTTAAAGTTGTTCAGTGTCTTTCTGATTGTAGAGGCATGAACCTTCACATCAACAGTAGCAAGAGCCTGCTATAGGTTCTGACATTTTAGGGTTTTTGGAGACTTCTTTTAGCGTCTTGCGGTCTGCTCTCTGTGTGAACTTGCTTGTACAGTCAAACCTGGAAGTCTTGTTTTGGAAGTCTTCTACTTGAAAACTATTTTCCAGACACTGGAATGGTTAATAGCAAATTCTTTTGAGATCTTTTTAAGCAAGCCACACAGAGACAGGCTATACCACTGATTTTTTTTTTACCATATGAAGCAGGGTCACCATTTAGAGCTGCAAACATTTCTCTCACAATGTGCTTTTCCAGCTATAGAAAGTGTAGTAAAGAGTGTATAGTAGAGACAGTGTGAATGGTCAGAACTAAGAAAATAATTTTAGTTATTTATATTTTTTAGTTATAAAAAAAATATTTTAGTTTTATTTATTTGAAACAGACCAAGTAATTTAGTCCATTCTGTAGACACTTGGATAACATTTTATAGTACATATGATAAAAAATAAATAACATTTACACCAGAATGAGCCGTATGGTATTTTCTCACTTAGGAGTAAAAACGTTTCTTCTTCTTTTATTCTTTATTCTTCTTCAGGTGTGATTTTGGCTCATTTTTCCACACAAAGTCTTCAGAGTTTCCTTGGATGTATGTTTGGGATCATTGTCTTGCTGAAATGTCCCTCATTTCGTCTTTATCATCCTAAAGGTTGGCAGCAGATTATGAATAATGTCTCAGTACATTTTTCTATTCATCCTTCCTTCAGTTACGTATATACGAAACGTGCCAATGTTGTATGCTGAAAAACAGCCCCACACCATGATGTCCCCACCTCCAGACTTCACTGTTGGTGTCTTTGGGGTGATTTGCAGTGCCTTTTGATCTCCAAAGATGGTGTGTTTTGGTCTCAACTGACCAGCAAACTTCAAAAGTGCTTCAACGTGCTTTTCTTCAGCAATGGAGTCATCCGTAATGAGTGTGCATATAGGCCATGTAGTTTCAAAATTCCTCTGTAACCAATGCCATTAGTATGTTTTGCAACAATAAGGTTGCGAAGGTCCTGAGAGCTCTTTGGTTTTATTCATTATGAGATGTTTCTTGTGTGAGAATCTTGTTATGAGACACCTTTTTTATTGGCCATCAGTTGGGACTGAACCTGCTGATATTCATTTCAGCTGGTGTAATGACTTTCCAGGCTTTTGGCACCTTCCATTCATGTGTTCAGTACTTTTCCCAACTTAATTTATGTCCATTCTATGGTTTGATTTGTGTGGACTGGATGTTTGTTACCGACATCTGGTGAGATTTCATGTGTATAGCACTTTTAGAAAAATATTAACTTAGAAAATTGGTGATGTATTCAATACTTATTTTAGTGTCTGTATATCGATACAGACTGATATGAAAAAAACAACAACTATAAAATTAAGATTTTTTTCCATATTGCCAGCTTTACTGTCAAATCCATCAGCATGAGAACTAAATTCTAATAAAAACTAAGACACAATTACTAAGACCTTAATGGAAAATTGGGTGAGCATACAAATCAAAAATACTCTTGCACTGGCCAGCTAGCTCTTTTCTGCTTAGTCATCTTCTTCAACATCATTTTTGAACAGCTGTAGTGGCCACAAAATAGTAGACGTAGATGTTAGCTACTTGCTAGCTAGTGTTTGTTTCTTCTTCTTCTACTACTACTATATTTTATGGCAGTACTGCCCTCTACTGTGTTAAAGTGAAGACCACATTACAATTACAAGATCACAAACTTTTGACTCTGCCCTCCAGTGTCTGTATTGCTTAACATCCATGACTTCCTAAAGAAACCAAGGAAGCATGTGGGTTGTGTCAATTTGTACATACTTCTGTCACATGGTTTGAAATGGGCATATTTATTTCTTTACGTACAGGGAGCATAAATTAACTTTTACATCTGGACCTGATCAATGTAAGGCAAAATTATTTTATTATTATTATTTGAATTATTCCTTTATAATTCAAACTAATTTCACAGGCACAAGGATATGGGTCTTTTCTTTAACATGGTTCATCTATTTATCATCTAGATACCTCACACATTGTGCTCATCTGCATCATACTTATACATATTTTGTACATACTTCTGTAGATCTGGTAAAAGATTTCTTCGTTTATGTATATAAGATTATTCATATTTTTATTTTTATTTTTTATAAAAAAAATATATATTTTTGTATATAGACCTGAACATACTTGCTTGGTGTTTTTTTTTTATATTCGTTTTGTTTGTACAAGAGCTCTGTAACTCTGTATGTGTTCTCATACATGGGATAATAAAGGTTTATTCTATTCTATTCTATTCTATTCTATTCTATTCTATTCTATTCTATTCTATTTTATTCTATTCTATTCTATTCTATTCCTTCAGTCAGGCTAAAATTGGTTGACATATATACGTACATTAAAAGATCATGATGGGTAAATCATAAATTCAAGTCAGACACATCAGTAAGCATTATATGCCTTTTAATGGAGGCTACTCAAAGTATCCTAAATTAGCCTTCCAATGTCCAGCTTCCTAATTGTGTCGATAAACATATGAGATGATGGTCTTTTGAAAGCTATGTTTATTATTCAATTGCTAAGTTCAGAAAACATTATTCATATTATTATTAAGTTCACACACAGACCCTCACAGATTAAAGAGGTTTCAAAGCCCAACAATAAAATTAACCGTTAATATAGCCATAACATAAGGCAACCTGTAAAATAAAAAGACATGGTTAAATTCTATTTGCTATGTTGCTTAAACAGCATATTTTGACAATTTTGCAGATTGCATAATCGTCGAGGGAAATAATGGAGACTGAAACCAAAGTTTTTATGCTCGAATTGGGCAGCAGCCCTTCGCTTTAATGAAGCTATTAAAAGAACTCGTTCAAGCAGTGCGCCCCCAACTGGCGTAGCACACAAGAGCATTCAGGCATCAAACACAACATGCTTGAATGGCTGAGCCACCACCCAAATCCAACACCCAACTACACAAAATAACCCAAAATAGTCTCACCAACACATACACAAACAAATTCCCTCCAAATAACACAGTAACCCCCCCTAAACACACAAAACCCAACTAAACTCATTACCCACGGGGCATCAGCTCTGCTACAATATGTATTTTACCCTGGTATGTCTGATGTTTTTTACTCTTAATGCATTTCAAATACTGATCTGAAATATTCTTACAGTATTAAATTTGTATCCCGGGCTAGAAAGCCCTTACATTGATAGAAAGCAGCTCTATTTTAAAATGGTCAGCTTATTAAATCAAAGTTTTTACCCTTTAGCGCTTGTATCTTAACTTTAAAACATAGCCCAGGTCAAAAGTGCAGTGAACTTCTGCAAAAAGCACAGCTACAGTAGTGTTAATGGTAAGAAAGACCACATGCTACACCTATCTGCTCTAGTTTTGTTGGAAAGCTTCTGTTATTATTGCAGTATTTTAAACCCGAGCTGCCTGTAATAGTAATTCCTGGTGCGGTCTTTACACAAATCTTTCTTCATTACGCAGGCTGAATTATTCTTGTTGCTTTAAACAGGTACAGCCCAGGAGAAGCCCCAAGACAAACAAAGGGAGAGGAACAAAGAAGGTGAGAGGAAGCTCAAGCCCATGCTGACAGACCACGACTCGTCTTTCAACCGACTATGTGTGTGCAGCACTCTCCTTTCAAAGACATGCTAGGACTTACTGAAAGACAGGCAACACAGTTCTAACACCAAACAGTTCTCCAGGTCATCACTATGAGCTTTAATAGTCTGAGAGTTAGCTCTACAAATTCATACTGGATACAGGCATGTATGTATTCCAAGCAAAAAATTAAGTTTTTGTTAGTTTGGATAGAGAACAACAACTACAAAATGGTGAACAACAACAAAAAATGAATAAAATTAATAACATAATAGTAATAATTGAGAAAAAATAGCAATAGTGCTTCAAGTACAGAGAAGCAAGAACGTATGGCCTGGCTGGTCTGCTCTCTTCGGTCACTGATTTTTTTTTCTTTACTTCCTGCATGCCAGTGAGAGGCCAGTTTATTCACTTTGTTTTTTCTTTCCCTCCTTTTTTTTTTGTTTTGGTTTCCTCCTACCAAACTGCAGGTCTTCACTCAGAGTCTTGCTTTGACAGGTGAAGATCAACCAGAGCCATCGCTATTGGCCACCGTGTAGGCCTGAAAGGCGAAGGTCAGAACAGGGTCAGCGGCAGCTCCGTCATTCTATACCTATTCAATAATATGCCCAGCCCCCTCCAGGTCAGAGGTCACACACAACATACCTTACCCTCCGGAAAGTTCTCCAGAGCAGCGGCTCAGGATCACCAAAGCCCCGTTAGATTCACAAAAACCAAATGACAACAATGGCTTAAATACTGCTGAAAAGGAAATTTAACTTGTCAAAAATAGAGATACTGGCTTGCCGTGCTAATGTTGTCGGCCTCTCTCTCTCTTTCTCTCTCGTTTACTCTCTGTGCAGTCAAGGTGATCTCATTTTTGTAGTTTAATTTCATTGTCTAACAAGCAGGTCAACTGAACGCAAGCCATAGTCGGCCATAACTCTTAAAGGGACGTAATAGCGTGAGCACTCAGACTTTCATTAGCAATTATCATAATGCCAGTTGTGTCTGTCACTGAGGGAAAAAATTCAGTGGAGACAGTAAAGTATACTTAACGAGGCTGTGCTAAACGCCGAGCTTTTAACTGCAATTAACACATAATGCTTTGCACATGGGTGAAAGCACATCATTCTACAAAACTACCTCATCCCCAGGCCTCCTCGCTGACCAACTTTACTGCAGCCGGGGCAAACCAACTGTGACCAACCGCCCTTATTTTTCAAAAGCAAATCTTTTATAAGCAATAAAACAATTCACTTATACTTTTCAAACTAAATACATAACAGCTTTTAATCTACACTACAGAATGATTTCTGTTTCTGATGTACATAGCACAAAAAAAACTTTGGTAGGTTTATGAAAGAAGGGGTAACTGCTCTTAATAGGTTTATGTTTTGAGAAACATTCCTTGCCTTTAAAGATTTGATGGGAACACCATTCAAGTTTCCAAAGGTATATTTCACTCCTCGGCCCAAACAGTCCATATAAAATAAAGAAACTGAATTCATTGTTTTTATGTTATACAAAAATCCCCTTTACATTTACCCACCTATTCAGCCTATAGCACTTTAACTCCACCCAGTCATGGTAAAGATATTAAAGTTTTTCAGCAAATGAGGCACAATGCAGAGAAACCAATGTAAATAGAGTTCATCTCTATCTCTCTCTGTCTCTATCTATCTATCTATCTATCTATCTGTCTGTCTGTCTGTCTGTCTGTCTGTCTGTCTGTCCGTCCGTCCGTCCGTCCGTCCGTCCGTCCGTCCGTCCGT
>JBBIGC010000039.1:9785045-9799883 GCA_037576955.1 Lepidarchus adonis
GTGAAAGGCCCCCCCCCCCCCCCCCCCCCCAATATGTATGTTCACTGGATCATGCAATGTAATATAGTCCCGAGCTCGGGGGAAAGAAAGGCCCCTTTCTCCGCCCATCACCCTCGCCCGTCCATCCTCTGGCAGGAGGTGCTTGTATGAGACTCACCCATCCATCCACCTGAGTGAATGAAAATGTTTGCTCCACTGGTCTGTATCTGAATGATGCCTCTGTAGTATCAGTACTCTTACGGGCCTGAGAGAGGAATGACTTTTCGGGAGCAGCCAGCTCTCTCAAACTAGAGCAGCCATGTAATTAATTCTGCTACGCACACAGACAATGCTAATGCATTTATTATTGTGGAAGAGGTCGAGATGTTGGCCTTAGCCCCAAGTCCCATAATGGTAGTAAGCAGCATAGTGGTTAACATGGGGTAAAGGAATAGTTTGGTTAAAACATGTGGGTTAGAATGAATAAGCATTATACAGTTAACATATCAGTGGCTTAAATCGTCAAGCTTCTGTCATATCACTGCTCCGTTGGGTTATTTGTTCCATTTGAAGGCTTGGATTAAGGACATTTCTTTCCATTTTTTAATGGCTTCTTCCTGTCTTTCAGAACATCAACCTGCCTCACATGAAGCCTGGGAATCTGTTGTTAAACAGGTAAGATATGTGCAAACCATTACTTATATATTGTATATCTTCTAATAATAGCCTGTCTCTTATTGATGCCCATTTCCAATAAACGCCAAGATTTAAGAGATGTTGCAACAAAAAGACGCCAATAGTCCAATAACACCACCCCTCCCCCGCCCCAACTTTCAAGGGGAAGCTGCTCCGAGCTTTCACTTTCTACCTCCGTGTTTTAACAGAATTTATTCACTACAGGGTATGAAACTGCTTAAAACAAACCTCTGATTTCTGACGACAGTATAACGTGTGTAATTACTCATTTCTGTCGTGATATCTGAGGGTTATTGGCGGATATTAAGCGGCTCTGTTTAAACTTATTGGTGCTAAATCACTCCTACAATAACAGCCAATCACAGACAAGTATCACCGCCGAACAGACAGAGGGATGATTTTAGTAGTGATGTTTTATCTTCTGTCAAAATAAATTTGAAGAAGCTGCATGACATTTTGTGGCCATAAATACCATCACCAATCCGTCTGTGAGGAGAAGAAACGCTATTGGAAGATATACTGTACTTACTTATAGTAGGAAAGTATGTCTTTAAAAGTCTTCCAAGTCCCAAAAGGTATTATATTAGTCATCCCTTAAACTTTCTACTATTTTATTTCTAAATATGATCCAAGCCCTGAATTCATCAGTGGAAAACATGAGTAGAGGGGCTGTACAGTAGACTCAACCCATATTAAACTTTTGCTACATGGGGGATATAATGATTCAAGCAAAGTCTTGCCGTAGTCTTGTGGAATTTGAGCAGAAGCAGGTCAAAAACTCCTGATGCGACTGCAGGAAAATTTAGCATTTTAGGTAAAATGCTAAATAAAACTGTAAATACTGTATATTGACGTATACTGTATAATGTGTGCCTCACACTCCACACCCATTGAGTATCTCGTATCTCTTTATATTATGTGTCATATATGGTCAATGTGTGCAAACATACTCGGCCAAAACTGATTCTCTTTCAAAAGCTCCAACGCTGGAAACGTTACCAATTTCATTATATAACAACGCACTGAGGTGAAGCCCATGCTGAAACGACTCGCTGGTCCCTACACTGTGCACTATGTAGGAGTTAAAATAAAGTCTCCTGCTCCTAAAAATTGCATAAAGGCCTAATAAACAGCCACTGGGAATTCAACCATGGCCCATACTGGATGCAGTGAGCAGTAAATACATGTAGAAACTCAATTTTTATAATAAATACATTCAACACAGAGCAGTGAGCCAGGCCGAATACTTCAATTTCAGTCTGAAATCTTAAGTAATGTTCTCATTTCCTATTAAAAAAAAGTTAGGATGCTGTGTAAAGCATGAATAAAAACTAATTGTGTAATTCACTAATTGTGTAAACTCATTCGAAGTAGATTAAAGAGAAAATATCACATGTTGAATCCAAAATCTCTGACCACTAATACTGGATGACCATAATCAAATGGCACTGCATTAAAAACAGAAGTGATTCAGTGTCAAAAATCACTGTATGGGCTCAGGGATACTTCTGAACCATTATCTTTGTAGGCAGTTCGTCACTGCATCCTCTACCATACAAAAAAGAAACCATATATAAGCATGAAACAGATATACAGTCACTTTTCTAGGCCCAATCACATTTAAAACAGGCTAATGTGAAGTAGAAATATTAAATACAAATTTTGTTTATTATTTTTGGGACTTGTAGGGTTTCATTAGAGCACAATGTATATGTAGTTTGCACATGTGGGAGTCATTAATACTGAACAAATTATAAAGGATTTTGAGCAACATAACTACCCCCAGTATGTCTTTTTCAAGAAAGACCTTGCTTATTTCAGCAAGACAATACCAAACCACAATCTGCACATATTAAAACAGCATCACTTTATAATAGAGCTCAGGCCACAACTGGCCTGCCTGTTATTCATTAAAAATATACCACAAATAAGACCCTGCAATATTTAGCAGCTGAAAACTTAATTTAATTTAACTTTAGCAACTGGTCTCCTCAGTTCCTAATATAATATAATATATAAATCCTAATTTCCACATTAGCTATGTTTTTAAAAGGCAATGCAACATTGCAGTAAACACACCCCTGTCCTATTATTAATAATTTATAAACAAACACACACACATTTATTTTTTTATGTTTTTTTTTATTATTTATTAATGGTTTTGCTATTTCTGCATAAACTATTCGACCTGAAGTAAATTTATTATAATGTAAAATAGAATTAATCAACTTTTTACTTGAATCAAAAAAAACTCTATTAATGTAACCACGCCCACCTGGTTATTAGTCTCTTTGTTTTGCGGAAGAGAAAACAGGGGGCTACTAATCACTGCTAGGCATCATGTAAGAGGGGGCTGGCAAACTTGAGGCTCCACCCGTGAATCGCTTCAGAGCAGATTGAGGGCCGCAGCTTTAGAAGAGATGAGAAAGTTTTGTGGCTTCTTGCAGCTTCAGCGTGGACGAGCAGCAGCAGCAGCAGCAGCAGCAGCCGGAGAGCCCCATTCTAACTGAATGGATTGGCATGGGGAGAAGCGGACCTTTCAACCTGGCTAAGCGGCAGCTTTGGAACTGGATTTCCCTTGTGATGCTTTCTCTGTGCCTGCTGTTCCGACCAGGTGAGACATGCTGTTGGCGTTCGCACTCGCATGGCACGACTAGTGATGAGAAAAACGGAGAGGAAAACAAGTTTTTAATCGCTTCTCGGCGAGGAGTTAATAATGCACGGCTAGAAATTTATGTTCTCATGTAAGCGGTTCTTACTTTTGTAACTAAACGCTTCGTGTGGGAACTTTGAGGACCGCGAAAACGTTTAGGAGAAACGCCAGCAGAAAGCTGTACAGCTATGCGGCTAAACTAGCTAGCAAACAACGCAGGCATGCTAAGCTAAGCTAAACCATCTTGTGCGCTCTGATTTACTGTTTTTATTTGGGGGCAATTTGCTTTAGCTGTTGGTTTCTTTTGGTTTGGTGGTGGTCGTTGTTCGCTTATTTAATATAGAGTATCGTTATATGTACGAAAGTAACTTTATCTGGCGTTATTGCGTTTTTAATACTTTTCTTAACTATCAGTCAGGTTGCTGTGCTAGCTAGCTAGGCATGAAACTTGCACTGGTTTGTTTCTGTCGCGCGTAGAATTTAATATTCGCCGTTTTACTCAAAACCAAGTGTTTTTTTAATATAGCGAGTGAAAACAGAAACCGGGCCCTTTTCTAGGGAGAACTATTTCTGCAATTCGGCCACTGTTTATAAGTATGGCACATTGCTGTGCTGCCAAGACATCACTACAGTTTGGTAAATCTACTGTGTTTACATTAAGCTCCATTAAAACAGAAAACAGCATCACAGTTTAGACTCTTCCTTTCTGTTTGACACCATCGAGATGTAGATCCTGACTACTGCATGGAGCTCACCGAAACGTGTATACAGAATTGAACACAAGATTTGGGCTGGACGTCCTACTTATTTTGCTTAATGAATTCCAATGATTATTAAAGAGAGTGCTTTCAGACCTCAGTGCTTTTTTGGCAATGTGAATTAAAATATATTTGCTGGTTATATTGGTAGATAGACTAGAATAAACCGTTATTATCCCATGAATGAGAAATGTAGATGTTAGAGCTCTTATACAGACAGAAGGAATAAGAAAAATAACACTGGTATATATACACAAAATAAAAATAATAATCTTCTATACATAAACACCAGTAGATATTTTACAAAAGGTGATATGGCCTATAAATAATTGTTTTTAGGCTTTATTATGGTACATTTATATATTACAGTATTTTGAATTCTCTAAAGCACTTTAAATGCTCAATTTACCCCTTTATTTCACAAATATATATCTGATTATTCTGGTAGTCCATGTAACTCATGTCTGCACCCTTCTTGTTTATATTCATTAGTGATTTCTGTTGAAGCATTTATACAAAGGGGGGAATTTAAGTGTAACCAAATGGTGCATATAAGGTAATTGCACACTCATGCTGGTAAAAAAACAACAGGTGATGAATGAACAGAGAAGTGACATGACAAAATGTATACAGGTTCTTTCCATTATATGTTCCCTGCATGGTCAGGTAGGTAAATATCAGAATGTGTTTCTTAAATATAATCGTTTTAATCAGCCGTTGCAAACCGTATGCTACTCCCTCCCACTTACAAATTCAAATTTTCTTCCATTACTTTACATTTCCTTTGCTTATTAGTGAAGTCCACCTTAAAGTGTTTGCTTTATTTGTGGCTGCTGAAAGCTTTTCCAGAGGTCATGCTTGTTGTCACAGTGTCATATTTCTTCCTTTGAAATGGAGTTCCATTTTTCATGCATTTCGGACTCCTGCTTCTTATATTTGCTTGAAAATGTGTTATTGTTTTTATGATATTTTTATTTTAAAGCTCGATCTAAAGAATAACATCATTGTAGCAGTCAGCACTGTAGACAAAAAATATTGTGTAGCGTTTTGATGTCTGTCATATTGTTCTGCCATGGTAAAGCAAGCCAAAAAGGTTCTTCTTTAAAACAGGTGCACAAATGGAGAACTTGGGGACGAAAAAAGCCTCCACAAAGGGTCAGAATTAGATCATGGTTAATATACGAACCTGGTTAAATGAACTTGAAATAATTTATAACGGATCCCGATCCGTTAATATAATGTTCACTTAGCAATGATGGCACTTTAATGTATACATTGCATTGTACACAGTACGGTAGTGCTTGAAAGTGTGCAAACTCTTTACTATTTTCTGTATTTCTGCATACATATGACCTAAAACATTTGGCAAACAAGTCTGTCAGTACATGTTTGTGTAGCATGGCACAGACAAAGGAAATGTCCATGATTCACACCAAAAAAACCAATGGCATGCGTGACCTTTCTGCAGTTTCCAAAAGATTGCATGGACAAGCCAGAAGACTAGTGGAAAGGTTTTGCGGATTCATGATCCCAAAATACATATATTTCAAATGATAAGTGCAAGATATTTGGCCATAGGAAAGCACAGTTGTCTTGCATAATATTTTTTTTGCCTGTGTGAAACATGGTGGTGGTAGTATCATGGTTTGGTTCTGTTCACCCATCACTGATTGAACAAGGAATTTCAATGAAACCAGCTGAGCGACATTTGACTGCAGTTACTGCTGCTAAGATGTCTCCCAGCAGATACTGAATACAAAGGTTCACTTATTTTCTGATCTGAAATATTATACTTGACCAAATTACCCAGTATTATTCTCATTACTTTTAGTAGTTGTGTTAAATATCGATGAGTCCTAGATCTAGAACGTTTAGTGCCACTGTACAACTACAAATCCTATACAGTAAGGGTAATAAATTAGGGCCTTTTCTCTGATCTCTATTACTGTACATTATATAGTCAAATTTATTTTATATACTGTATAGATGCACTTCATAATATACAAAAGCTACTAAAAACAATTACACATCTCGCAGAAAATGTGTTGGGGGAATTTAAGTGTTTTTGTTCTTTTTATGTTAACTCTGCACTAAGAAAAATATTATTTAAATTATTGGCAATAGGAAATATGATTCTTTGAGTGAATGAGGACATCCCTGATTATGGCATTTTTAGGGGCAGCTACATAGTCAAGGATTACATCTAGACATGGACTGTTTTAATGGAGAATCTATTCAGAATGCTGTGTAGCTTAGGCCTAGGCTTAATCCCTGTCTTGGAAATCAACCCTTGGTATTGACCAGTCCTTTCTCTCATTTCCCTATAGTGTACTGTCAGACATGTCGAATCCAGCGGTGTAATTCAGAGTACCTGGCCTCTTTCTCCCCCTCTGGTGGCCTTCAGGAAGAGGTTCTGCCAGATGTGGACTACTGCATCGCCTTGAGGGCCTACTCCTTGTGTACCAGGCGCACTGCGCGCGGATGCAGAGGAGACCTCGTCTACCATTCTGCTGTCTTCCGCATCAAGGAGCTGTTCGCCCAGCACAACTGCTCCAGCGACGGGCCCACGTCTTCAGCTAAAGCCCCCAGCACCTCCAGGCCGGCCGTAGTGGACGTGTGCGACTATGAAAGCCGGGTTCTGGCCTTAGGTCCCGCAGCACAGCAGAAGAAGTATGGTCATTGTGGATTATTCGGGGATCCCCACTTGCGGACATTCAGAGATGAGTTCCAGACGTGCAGAGTCGAAGGCGCTTGGCCGCTCATTCATAATCGCTACCTGTCAGTACAGGTCACAAATGTGCCGGTTGTGGAAGGGTCAAGTGCTACAGCAACCAGTAAGGTGGGTCACCAGTCTGTCACTCTAAATAACTTTCAAATTTAACAAAACTTTCACTACTCAATATAGGTTTGGTGTAAAATGTCATTTTTGTGCTTGTGTTTGTCACTGATTCATTAACTGCTCTATTAAAATAAACATGTCTTGTTATTCAGTTATTATAACATTTATTTCTTTAGCACTGATTTCCATCTTTAAGGACTGACGCACCTATTATAGCGTCTGTTTGGTAGATAGACCTCCAGTCCTCAATTTTCACCTGTTATTTTTACTTTCCAAAAAGATCCTGTTCACTGAAGTCGGCCACACAAGCCTCTGTGCTGCAGGGAAGCAAAGCGGCTTCGTTTTACTGCGATGATTATTGTTATTCGTTCAAATTTCATTGGCACCTGTAAAAACCATTTTCAGTATGTCATCGACATCTATTACAATTTGATTTCTCTGCATAGTGGACAATACATCACAGATTGGGTTCTGTTCACAGAATTCCTTCTTTTTTTAAAGATTATTTTAATATTTGAAATCTATTTCCCTCAGGGACAGTAAAGTTTTTCTGATTCTGATTGATTTTTCTGATTTCTTTTCTTGCTGAAATATTCGCAACGACTGAATGCATGTGGCTTGAACAGTGGTCAAACTGGTAGTCCTGCTGAAAACCACAGCTTAAAACCAAACCAATCTCAATGCCAACTGTTTGTACTTGCAGATAAAAACGGATCATATTTAATCAGTAGGCATCGTTACTCAGCAGTGAATGTTCCTTTTATGACAATCCAATTTTTCTAATCCTAATATGATAGAAAAATTAAAATCAGCTGTGCTAGAGCACATTGAAATGATTAGTGTTAGATATCATATTCTCATCTTATTTTTGTTCTGCTACTGCCACGCTGTGGTGATCTGTGGTACTGCACCCAAGAAAGACTTTTCAGAATGTAGTCACTTGTTTCAATTTGATGATTTAAATTAAAAATATGTACTCATAATTAAGTGTTTCCCATTCAAACTTTACTTGGGCCTCCCAGGTGCAGAAAATGTTTTGTGATTTATATTTCTGCATATTTAAATATAGTCGGTACAATAGTTACACAAACAATTAAAAAGTGAATATTTTCAGCATGCTCTGCAGAGAAGCATGGAAATGTTCTGATTTAATACATTACAGGGCATGAACATTGTGAATAAGCACATTGTTTATTGTGTTATTCTTCTGAAAGAGCACTCAAAATTATTTTAAAAGAATCTGGTGGGAAGTTGGCAAAGAGACATGGGTGTGAGGATTGCATATGAGGTTTACTTTAATTATAAAAAATAAAAAGAAGCCTGTATCAATTTTTTTCACTCTGTCGTCCTAATTATTTAGCTGCTTACTGCTTAATAAACCTAAATAAAATTTACACATCCAAAAATAATAATATTAATATTATTATTCATCGTTTAATATTATAATAATGATATAATAATTAATATTAATGTTTGGTTGCTTTCACTCTTACTCAGTAATCTTGATTGTATCATCCACAGATAACGGTCATTTTCAAGTCCTACCACGACTGCACTGAACAGAAGGTGTACCAGGCCACCACGGAGGACCTGCCGTCGGCCTTCCAAGACGGAACACGCAGCGGCGGGAAGGTGGGCAGCCTGTGGATCGTGGAGGACAGCGGCGGGGGCTCAGGTGGCCGGCAAGTGATGATCCAGGCCCGCTACCTTGGTGCCTCCATCATCGTCCGGCAGGTGGGCCGCTACCTGACGTTCGCCATCCGTATCCCAGAAGAGCTGGCGGAAGAGAACGGCGGCTTGCAGCTGTGCTTGCATGGCTGTCCCCGCAGCGAGGTCATAAAGGCCCATGTGCTGACCCGGCAACAGGGCCTGCGTCCACCCCGGCTCCTAGGCTCCTGGTTCGAGCAGGTGGACGAGGAGGGTGGTGGAGGGGAGCTGCAACCAGGCTTCACCCCCCATGCCGACATGCTGGAGCGTGCCACCACCAAGTGCAGAGAAACGCTGCAGGTGGAGGACGTTTACTTCCAGTCGTGCGTCTTTGACATCCTCACCACTGGAGACATGGAGTTCTCCATGGCTGCGTATGGAGCCTTGGAGGATCTGAAGGCACTTCCGCCGAGCACGCTCAAACAAAGTTCACCCAGGACTCCATACGTCAGTAGTGGAGCCACTGCATTGTCATCATCCCTCCTCATTGTGGGACTCGCTGCGTTGCTACTGCTGAAGTGACCAGAGTATCTGGCATGAGAGCTTAGTTTGACAGTATCTTTTGAAGCTCTTTTATTTTCATGAATTCCTCAGATGATTTCAGTTTAGGGGAACGAACATCACTTTGAATCACACCCAGAAAACTGCAACAGGGAACATTAACCCACACAACACTCGCGTTTTCAGAGTGGAATGATGTTGACACTACAACGTAGAAACAGCAGAACATCTTCTGAAGTAAGTCTCAGTGCGTAGGACCATGTTTTATAAGTTCTGCTCAGTAAAGTCAGACCACAGGATGATCCAAACTACATGGAAAATGTACACGGCACTAAGACGGACTGGTTTAAACAGACTGGGTTGAATTTGGCACTTCCTCTCCACCCTTTACAGTAAGTACGTTGCCGAAATGGGATCCAACAACTGATTGAAAATACTACCTATCCACACGTCTGGTTCTGGGTTGATCATTTTCATCAAGAAAGCTCCACGTTTTAGTATAAAACACTCATTCTTCAAGCTGCTTTGCATTCAGCATTAATGTCTAAGGTTAAGAAACAAATTCTTTATATAATAATATATTGAAAGAGTGTATATATGTGTTTTATAATGTGTACATTCTCTTGTGTATAGATATTTTTAAATGCGATGTTTTGCAGCTGTTTTACGTAGTTTTTTTTTTTTTTTAACTGTGTAAGAAGTAACTAATTTGTAATCCCTCTACTTTTCCTAATTAAAAAATGTTGACACTGTCTCGCTGTTTTACCGCTTCTTTTTGAGGTTCACCCACTATGGCCTGATCGTCTGCTGTATTTCACGGCTGTTTACGATACGTTCATCACGATTGAATCATAATCACCTCTGGACCTTGCCCAAGGACAATAATTGTTACCACAAATGAATCATGGGAAATCAAATCAGGAGACAGATGGTTGTTTACCTAGCCAAGCAGGTAATGTGTAAATGAAAACATAAATGCTCGGGTAAACCACAAACCACTGTGGGGACAAAGTTTTAAATCTGACACACTTCCCAACTTTCCATGGGGAGGAGCCACCTTCAGCGTCGTCCTCACAGGAGGAGAAGAGGCTCAGAATGATTACAGATTATTACTCGCAGACACTAGTCGCATCTTCAGGTCAAAAAACTTCCTGTTATGTGACCACTGTTCAGATCATAAAGAGGAAATCTAGAAGAAGAACTTTCAAACTCTAGTTGACTATGACTGGTCCCTAGGTGAACCATCTACAAAGTTGCATTTCAATACTTTTTTCACTTTTCTGCTGAGTGCATTGTAGAAAAATGGTTCATTTTTATCCATTTGTCATTTAAAAGTAAATCATTTTGTTACTGTACTTGTAGTTCCAATATATATAAAGTGCCTCTCTTCTAATTGGCTGCCCTGCATTATACATTCTTCAAAATACAGTCCAGGCCAATACACTCCCCAGTAATTCCATATCTAAATGTCTCTATTGCTACACAGGCAAATTTGTTGATTTTTGACATCACAAAATAAAAAGGTCATTTTTGAAGTTCTGTTCATGTAACATTAAATAATTCCTTATTTTCCTTTCGGTTCTATTCGTCCAAAAGAACCTTTTTTTGCAAGGCATGCACCCGGCTGCTGGAAAATGGCCCTAAAGGACTGGAACCGACAAACCCTGGTGTAGATGCACCATACATTAAAGGCACCATGACACCAGGAAATGTAAAATAGTATGTTTAGCTCAGTCGCCCACTTCCAGGATTAAAGTCCTGCTTTTAAAGAGTGAAACCAGTATCAGAAATCCTCCATTAGTCCATGGTCCAAAATCTCTCCAACCTTATTAAACATCCCAAAATAGTGACCAGTGCTTTTTTTTCTTGACCGGGGAAGCATTAACCACAGAGTCTCAAACGAAATGTCTTTATTTTATTCCATAATTATTGCAGCATCATATTTTCCACTCATACTTCACTGCGTCTTGCCCATTTCTCTTATGGAGTGAACATGTGTCAGGGAACCACCTAAGCACTGGTCTGAGACAATGTAAAGTACTTTGTCAAATCTTAGGCCCAAGGGTGGGGTTACAATGTCTCATCATTTCTGCCTCATTCATCGTTTTATGCTAAATCTATTCCTGCAGGGTCGTCTACCCACACTTCCCTCCCTAGTCCGTAGCACTTCATCATCCTCAGTTTTAATGTCATCCAACATGAGGAGAGGTGACCATTTCTCAGGGGTGCTAAAGCTTGTCAGGAATCATTCTGCCCAAGCAGTAGGCCAGACTAAACCTCAGCTTAGCATATTGACAGCTAAAATATTGGCTCTTTTACTTCCTTCAGCTATATAGAGTATTTGCATAAGAGTATAAGGCAATGCTTTAGAAGGGGTTTTCCAAATTGTTCTTCTAAAACCTCCTTCCCACCCAAAAGTAGTCTCCTGCGATCATGGATTTCCCCTTTAATTGCCCCAAAGCAAAGCTCATAAAAAGCCCCAAATCTGCCTCATTACAACCTCACTTTCCTCTAATAAACAAGGGCAATTACAGTGCTAATAATAGAAAAACTCTCAGGAGTGATTGATATTCACAAAGAAATTAATATTAATAGGGTGTATGGCAAGATAAATTGATGGTGCGCACACCGTCTTCTCCTTGATTGATAAATTGCTAGACTGATGGCTATCTTGGGACAAAGCTTTAAGTGGTCTAATTACACTTATCTCTAACTTTGCTTGTCTTTTCCTTCTGTTCTCTTTATTCATTAATTAATTTTCCATACCACTTATTCATTTTGGGTCATGGGGAGGCTGGAGCCAATCCCAGCTGACTATGTGCCAAGGCAGAGTACAACATGGACAGGAGGCCAACCCATCAACACTGAGACAGGCAACCATTCACACACACTCATACTTATGTCAACCTAAAATACGTAAAGTATTTGGATACTGGAAACCGGAGAACCCGGAGGAAGAACTTCCAATGCAGCTGACAATCAAAACCTGAACTATCCTATGGGTTTTTAGTTCTAGAGTCAGTTTTCAATCGCACACACAGGCACAGACGATAGAGAGAAAACCTTCTACAATCTATAGCAACTCTGAGCTGGAAACACAGGAAACTCTTTAATGAGAAACTGGTTAATGAATGTAGCCTCACAGCTAAAGTGGCGGTGTAGTGGTTAAGAACAAGCCCTTGTGATTGGAGGGCTGCAGGTTTAAGTTCAGGCACCACTGAGGAACATTTAATCAAGGTACTGTCCTGCTGCCTGGTGCTCCATGTGTGGCTGGGTTAATACATTTTGTTGCACTTTGGGTGATGTGTTCACAGTCACAAATAGTAACTTTCACTTAAAACTGGTACCAAAACTACTGGTATCTTTAAATTATTTTCTGTACCATTGGAACCAGTTACATGTATCACTATCTTCCACATTCAACTGTAAATTGGTCTGCCAAAAATTCAGAGTGTATTCCATGTTTCCATCTTTCTATTCCTTATGATAATGCTCTTTGAACTTTAATCATCCAGTCATGTTATGTTAGCATCAAGATACGTTATGTTATGTTAGCATCAAGATAATGCATTAGCATATAAGATTTCAAACTATTCATTGGTTGAACATTGGAGAGGAAAGTTGTAACACACCCGGTTTAAACAATAAAAGTCCCACCCTTCACTAAAACTAGATAATCAGCTTCCTGGAAACCTGACTGGTTGTGGAGAAGTGTATGGGCAGTTTAATATTTAAGCTAAGTTTTATACATTATTTATGTGCTTTGGGTCAGATTTTGTCAGTAATTTAATAATTCAATTGAATTCAACTTTTATTCTGCATGTATAAGTCTCTCTTTATTCACAGAAAGATGAGACTGCTCTTGCTATGGTGCATAGCCAAGATGGCCGCAGAGACAACAGACTTTCCTGTAATTGCTTTATTGAAATGAACATTGAAACTTCAATCTGACGTTCAGGTAACTTTTTTAATTACTTATTTTAACTTTTATAAAAAGAGTTGTACAGGGAGTCCTAAATTATATACATGAACTTAAACATATTTTAATTTTGTTGGTTGGTTAGCATGCTAGCCACTAGCAAGCCTATTGTAACTAGGGCTAAATACAATCCTGGGTTACTGAATGTAAAATATAGATACATTTAGATATTATATTATTTGATATATATTTAGATATTATATTATTTAGATATATATTTTTTGGTAACATAAATTCTGTTTTTGTGTAGTTTGGTATGGTGGCTTTGGTCTACGCAATAATGTAGCTCTGTGTTTATAGAAAATTGTTCAAATCTGTCAGTCTGCTTCACAGCAGCACCCACTTCCAGCACAAAAATATATGCAATGAATTGGACAATTTGAGAAAAACAGATTCACTTTTCCTCACTGAATTTTAGACTATGACCTGTGTTTTCTCTCCCAGGGGAAGACTCGCTGCCTTCAATGTCATTTTTATTTACAGCATTTGCTGCCACACTTAATGTACAATTGAAAATGCTTTTAAAGGCTACTTATTAAAGCCTGTTCACAATTATTTAGTAATTTATTTAGGTCAGGGGTGACAAACTCAGTTCCTGCAGGGCACAGTTTGTATCTAGCACCTTGGTCATCCTGGCAATTAACAGGTGATTTGAACCAGGTGTGTCTGAGGAGGAAAATCCTCAAACTGTGCAGGACAGCTGTTCGACATCCCTGATTTAGGTGGTCAACAGTATATATAACACTATTGGATTTACATGACCAAGAATCCTACATTGTTCATTTATTTATTAAGAATTAATAAATTCTTAATAAATAAATGAACAATGTAGGATTCTTGGTAAATAAAGAATCCTACAAATAAATCTAAAAAAAACCCCAAAAAACAGGAACTATTTTTGGAATTTCTCAATCATGGTTAGTGAACTGAGCCTTTCATCCACATATAGGCCAATGGCTATACCCTAAACACCATCCATCTGCCACAACAAAATAGGACAACTGATGTCAGAAGTGTGTGGATTCAAAGCACATTTACTATATACTGAAAAGACAGATGGCGTTTGGTGTAGTGGTAATGTAGTTTTTTCCGTCTAAGACTCATTGGCTTTACATTTAATGTGTTGTACACAAACACCAACTGCATATTAGGTCACAAGTCCATGCCTCTAAACTTTCTAACAAATGGCCCTTCCACACCCTGAGCACGGAAAAAGCCAGCTCGGAAATTAGTCGGCTATATCATAAATCTTGGAAAGTTATAATAATTTGCAATTCACTCCCTCATCAAAGGCAATATTAGCCTAATTTATTATCTCCGTGCGTGTGGGGCGCTCAGAGGCCGTGGAGATAAGAGTCTATCAGGAGGGGGATTGATTTTCATTAACTGATTGTAATAAAGATGAACTGCCAGGCCCGCACGCTGACCACGAGCCACACTTTATTGTAATTGGGCCAATTTATTTTGTGAGCCACTGCCTCCACTTTTTAGTCTCTCTCTCTCTCCTCTGCTCTATCTCTCTTGCTCTTTCATGCCATCATTTTACTTTAACGCACTCAGGCTCCCACATTGCTGTTAATGTTTCAATCACACCTTCTTTTATTCTGTTTTTCAATGGTTCTTTGTACAGTATGTCCACTGTTTTATTGATGTCTATCTATCTATCTATCTATCTATCTATCTATCTATCTATCTATCTATCTATCTATCTATCTATCTATCTATC
>JBBIGC010000039.1:9826869-9848018 GCA_037576955.1 Lepidarchus adonis
GTAAGGTAAGATGGTAAAAGCCTTAAAATAAATTACATTTTTTCGAAAGAGTGTAAATCTCACAGTGAAAGTTTTAGGAAAATCTGACATTTAACTCAAGTGAATAAAAAAAATCCATGACACTGAGTTATTGCTCTTAGCCACTCTTCAACATGAGAAAGACAAGCGAACATGCCATGTACACTGTAAGGCAGTTCAGGCTGCCTTAAAATGTGAACTTGAAATAATTAACTGTAATGTATGACATATTTCCGAAAGTTTACGCAAACATTTAGTGAAACCAAGTTACTTTTATTAGTTTTTTTAACATGTAGATTTCTGATGGATTGCTCTTTATGTAGACCTGCATTGTCCCCAAACTGTGGGCCTTGAAGGTTCCACAAGAGGTCATTTACAATAAATAATTAATGTTTTTCATTTAGATGTTTGTAACGAAGTCTTAAATGACCACAAATATTTATTTCAAGACATACTTGTAATGAGAGAAAGGTATTGTACAGGTGCACAATAAAACCTTTTTTAAAAATCCATGGTGAGAGACTGGCACAAGGGTGAAACAGGGGCAAACATGTATCTCAGAGGCATATATTTAGAAAAGACAAAGAAAAACTGAAAATATCATCAAAATCACAGTACTACAGGCTTTGAAACTTCTATGCTCAAGAGACAGAAACAGAATGTTTATCTCATCATTGGCAGGGAATCGTAATAGTGTTGCATGTGTTAAAATATATGAAAGTGACATTTTTTCTGTTATACTGTCATTAATATTGGGTTAACAAATGTGAAATTTACGTAAAAGTGTTTTATTATTCAGTGCCATCATAATAGCCAAGACTTAATAGTTCACTATTTGCACTTAATGCATTTTACAAATTGTTACTGTGTGTGTGTGTGTGGATGGATTATTAATGCACTGCATTACTGTAGACCCATGTTCACATCAAATCATTATGGTTGTTAAATAAAAATGATGATTTTAATCTTTTATCTTGATCAGAGCTGTGATTAAAGGTTGGGGCTGCAGAGGATTTTAGGCCACTGCAAGTTCAGGAAGGGTTGCTGTTAAAAAATGATGCAAGTGTCTTGACAAGATTCATGACAAATCAGAGTCTTGTAATTTTAAGAATGGAACAGCAATATCTACATGTAACGTCACACATGAATGTGTTCAGCCTTCAGAAAAGAGAGAGTGAGAGACTAACAGCCTCACATGTCACATTTAATTGGGCGATATGCCTGTTTCGGGATGGTGACTTGTAAAAGATGTCACGCTGCATTCAGGCCGCAGACTGATGAAGGTGGAACACAGCTATGTTAGCGCCTCAGCTTCGTTTTAGCTACAAGCATTAAAATCTGTTCATCATTTTACTGTGCACCGAAAATAGTTTTGCATTTGCTTAAACTAACGACACTGAAGTTTTTTTTTACGATGCCTGGCAGCCGCTTAATGCTGATCTGCTGGAAAAGAGCTGTGGTTGGTTCGAGTGTGCGGTGTTTATGCACAGGACAGAAGGGGAATATTGCAGATTCAGCAAATGTGAGGTACACGTTAAGAGTCCCAATCAGATCTCTCTTCTTTTACATCACATGACGTGGGCGTTTAATGTGCAGAATAGAAGCAACACTACAGATCTTGGAGTCTTTCAATTCCAAGGTCAAAATCATCAGCTAATTTTCCATCTAACATGTTTTCAATAATAACAAAAAAGAACAAGCGGAATCATAAGCCGGCTCCCAGTGAAGCTGTAGATGTATCTGAACTGCATATGCCACCTTTCACATAGCTCTTCTGCAAGAACCTACAGGACCTACAGAGTCCATTGTGTTCTCATGATTTCCTTCTATAACAGCAAACCCAGCTGAAAAACTGAAGAGTACGATTACATTGGCGCGAATTACAGGGGGTCCTTCACTTATGGTGTTCTCAACTACAATGCTGCCCCAAATCCCATGTTTTTTTAAATATAGTGTGAAAAGTGAAAGTACCTTAATAAAAATGCTCAAAAATGCAATACAGAGACTCAGGTGGGTGAATGTCTCCCTCTGGTGGACGGACAGAGGAATGGCACCAGGGGAAAAACACAGTAGACACTTATGTAAGGGGTTTCGACTTGCGTCAAAATTTGACTTAGGATACACGCTGATGAATGGAACCTTATCTTATGTTGAGGGCTCCCTATAGCTGGATCGTGTGTGTGTGTGTCTTCCCCAGAAAGAGGCGTTTCTCCACAGCAAAATAAACCCTTATTAAAACCCAAAATCTCCATCCTCATCACCCCATACCTACCAACTCTAAGAATGGGTCACCACTCTTAACAATAGTCCAGTAGTCAGTAATTGACCAATGAAGACTGGGGTGGAGGGTGGATGCCATATTGTAACAGCAGGTTCCTTATAGTGGACCTATAGGAAAGTTGGACCTAATAAAGTAGCCAATAAACAAAAGAACTGAAGTGTTTCTATAGAAGTGGACGGTTAGAATAAAACATTTAAACACATTCATTCATCCCACAACACAGGAAATAAAGCAAATTTGCTCACCCAGAGTCTGATGAAACTCACTCGACACTGGGGTCATGGGGGTGGGTGGGAGGCTGTTGATGTTGAGCGCCCCCATCTGGTGGATCTGGGTGGTAGGGAAGGCCACACTGGGTGTCAGGTAGCCTCCATGACTGGCAGCCATGATGGCCGCCTGCTGCTGCATCAGCTGCCGAAAACAGAAAGAGAGAAAAGAGAAGTTAGTGGAAGGGGGCAGCCTATATGGGCGAGTGATGGATGGGTAGTGCTCGGCAGAGTTGAGGAGAAAGTGGAGCGGAAAAAGAGAGAAAAATGTGTCAACCTATGTTTAGTGAAAGCGTCCATCTTCCTAGTCAGGGAGCTGTCACAAGGCCTCTAGAAACGTTTCAGCAGCTGTCAGCCCTGCTCTTTCTAATGGAGGAATTGACATGAATATTCTTGTAGTCCTTAAGCGACCTCAGAGTTCACAACCAAATAACTGGATTGAATTCATCTTTCCATTTCAAACTTCAGGGTAATGGTGTCGTAATGGCGGTGAATGAACTGCCGTCCACGCAGCTGGAGGCCTTTTTGAAGGTCTCGCAGGTCTTCTGGTGTGCAACAGATGTCCTCATCATCAGTGCTGTGAAGATGTTAAGGAGTTCTGCTTAGGACAGATCATGTTGTGGCGCAAAGTTTCAAGAAGAACGTGCCAATATTAAGGCATCTGCTTAGTACGTAGACAAATTGCTGATAATGAGCTCCATCTGGGTAGAACTGTAAAGGTGTAGGCGGTCAAACGGACGACTCCCATTGTGTCCTATTATTAGTTTAGTCCCCTGTTGCGAAACAACTGACACAAATACCTATCCTGCCACTTTAGCCAGCGATAATCCAGCATCTTCACCTCCTCTCGAGCTGGATGCTAATGACAATATTGCGAGGTGCACAGCGATGTGCTCCATGCTGTATTTGCATGGAGTCCCTGGATGGGAAAAAGCCAATTATTTTCCCTCAATGCCCCTGTCAGGTAAGCTGAAAGCGGCTGTCCCGCCACAAAACGCCAGCCGCTGGCACCTCATCCATAAGCTCCCCCTGCCTCGCCTGCGCTATCTATTAACTCCTCCTCTCATTTGCATAATTCTATCAACGTGACCAATGAGGATCATCCATTTTGCGGTGAGGAAGATGAATTGAGCTTTTTAGGTAAAGAGAGGAGAAAGGAATGAGGGTGGAAGCTAAACAAAAGCTTAACGACACGAGAAAGAAGAATGTACAGTGAGTGAAGGGGCATCTGACGGCCATGACAGTTTGTGTAGCATAAGGTCAAGTTGATGCTTTTAACAAGTTTACGCTCCAGCTATGACGAGAGGGTCTTATCTTTGCTCTCTCTCTCTCTTTGGCGCTCTCTTTCTCTCTCTCGGCCTTCAAAACCTCAGTGTCACAGTAATCAGGACCTATTGTGCCCATCTTATGGCCTGGCCCTGCGAGCTGAATGGGGCTTGCAGAGTTAAGCTGACTGAAGCGAGCCGAGTGCCAGTTTGCTAATGCTTTTTAAAAGCTGGAGGGACAGGCCTTGGGCAGAGCACAGAGCGAAGCTGAAGGCTTCCACATTCTAATTTCTCACCATGCACAGCTTGGCTAATGTCCCTTTTCATGGCAGCCACCAGATTGCTTCAGATAACAACGCGGCGTTCCGTTCTGCTCTTTAGGAATTAAAACACAGCAAATTGGAGGCTCAAGCATGTAATTACGTCGGGAGGGGGAGTGAGCAGCATCGATTCGTTCTTGAGAAAGGAAACGCGAAGGAAGAGGAGGTATGGAGAGAAAACAAAGGTCCATCGACTTACTGTGTTGACAAGACTATTCAGAAGCTCCCAAGCAATTTCTCTGCTTTCACCCAAATCTCACTCATACATCCAGAAAGCCATTCTTCTGCTTTACCGAGCGTCTCGGGTGGAAAGCAACTGCCTGCTTCCAGGAAAAAGGAACCAAATTGCCTTCAACTGAGTCTTCATCATCAGGGTCATAACCTTTACTTCCTCCAGAAGGAGTGAAGAAAAAAAAAAACGGAGGATGAGGTGGCGGGATGAAGTTGCCCCAGCGACGGCATTCTTTAGTGTCAGGCATCTGTTTTTTTATCGCCGGGCTGATGGCATTAGTTTCCCCTGGTGCCAGCAGGCAATCACCTCTTTATCACACGGCAATTATCCGGCCAGCCACGCTGCGTGGCTCCCATACCTCTGCCTGAATCACATGTGACCCCTCTGAGGCAGTCCGGCCCAGGCACTACAGAAAAGCGAGGGATGGGTGGAGAGATATTTATAGAGGCAGAGACGATGAAATGGAGAAAGCTGCATGCGAAGACCCTGGTTATTAAGGTCCCCAGCCTGGCTGATTGTCTGGACCAGCTTTCAGTCTCTGGATGCTCGGAGGCTTAGCTCGGAGGCTTAGAGTGTTGAACATGCTGAACTGTAGAAGGTCTACACCAAAAGTTCTTTCTACATGATATGCAGACATCATTTACATCCTTAAAAGACCAACATCCTGTATTCTTCTTGTATCTTTATTGTTTCTCTGAGATCCACCGTCCTATTATGTTTAGAAACCTTAAGTTTATGAGGTTCTGATTGGCAGCCTTAAAACTTAATGCAAGCAGGTGGGGCTAAACATCTACAGGCTGAATAGACCGATATAGCTGTGATTTTTGATGATTTTGATTAGTTTTTGCCGCTCAATGCCGATATATGTATGAACTGGGGGCTAATGGCATGCTCTGAAACAATGTTTTTAAAATTCTGCATTAAAGTTTCATTTTGGGCGGTGTGACTGTCTAAGCCAGCAATCATCAACCATCAGCAATCATCAACCATCAACCAACCCTGCCCCTGGAGATCCTACTTCTGAGTCTAGTTCCCACCATTGGCTGCATCAGATGCATTATGGGTAGGGGCAGCATGTTAGATGCATGCTGGAATCAAATTCACCAAGAAGGTACATCTCCAGGACTTGGGTTGGTGACTATTGGTATAAGCGTTGGCCCTAACATCCAGTGATAAAGTGACACCATGGCCATCCATGGGAGTCCAAGACAGAATAAGTAGCTTTTCTCTCTCTGGGTGGGTAGGATGGCTCCCATCTCTAGTCACTAGTCATTGCGGGTGTTGGGTGTTAGACAACATAACGGACTTGACAGGTGGCAGAGTTAAAGAAGCTGATATTTGCGTTGGGAGTGATGAGGATGGACAGGATTAGAGATGAGTATATCAGAGGGACAGCTCGGGTTGGATGGTTTGGAGGGAAAGTTAGAGAAGCGAGATTATGTTGGTTTGGAAATGTGTGAAGGAAAGAGGCTGAGCGTTGGAAAAAAGCGTGATAAGGAAAGGAAGGCCAAGGAAGAGGTTTATTGATGCAGCGAGAGTGGACATGCAGGCAGTTGGTGTGAAAGCGGAAGGTGCAGAGGACAAAGAGAAATCTTTGTCCTCGGAAGAAGAGGAAGAAGAAGAAAAAGACAAAGAAAAAGAAGAAAAAGAAAAAAAGAAAGAAAAAAAGAAGAAGAAGAGGAAGAAAAAGAAAAAGAAAAAAGAAAGAAAAAGAAGAAAAAGAAAAAAAAGAAGAAAAAGAAGAAGATCTAGGTAGTGGGTAGTGAAGATGATTAATTTGGGCAGAAAATCTGAATAAATTCAAAAGATGTAATTCCCTACAACTTTTATTTAAAATGAGATATACTCATTTTTTTATGATGTGTCCTTTAAAAATGGATTCCTACTAAATCAAAGATTCAGGGTTATATCTGAAGTGAAATTAGATCAAGAATTTAACATTAATGAAAAGGCCTACAAGGAATTTAAGTGCTTCAATTGCTATGTACTACATGTAGGTTACAAATCCACTACTTTAGACTGCTCTACATCACTATCACTGGTTGGAAAGACTGCACTCTGTGGCTCATCATATCATCTGCTCAGCAAAGCCCCCCCTAACCAGTCTGACTTAATCATTTCACATAATCTTGAAAGATTTTGATCTCTTCTCTTTTGCTAGCCTGTATGTTCTGGCTGTATTGCAAGACTCTTTGTCCTACTACCTCATTGTACCTCTCAGCAAAAAACACATAAGCATGTGTTCCAGTCATATTTTCTGATATGTGCTGTATTATACAAGGATGTGAGTCAGACTGGCTATCACAGTGCCATGGGAATTTTGTGACGAACACTTTTTACCCCATGAAGAAACACAAATAGATTGACTTTAGATTTATGAGCTTCATGGCTGATTAGTGTGACCAACAGGGGGCGATGTTGGTCAGCAGGAGAGCCTGGCCTTGCCCACCCCCACTCCCAAAAAACGACCAAAACAAACACTCTCCCCCGTTTTACCTGCTCTCACAGCGTATTAAAGTGCTTTTAAGTAATTTGGGTGTCATATGAATCTAATGCGTCGTCTCTCACAATTGCTGCCAACTGAAAGAGGCATCTTTCAACACCCTGCCATCTCACCGGCTTCTATTCACATCCCTCCCAAAAAAACCTAGCTGCCGAATATGGCTGCTTATGGAAAAGGCAAGATCAAACACGAGAGACAGTAAAGAGCTGAGAGAAGAAAGGCTTTTAAAAGATATACAGCAGGGTGCCTAAAAGCAAATTAACGTTTCTCGCTTTCATCATGCAATCACGACACCATAGACCCATCTCTGCATCCTCATGTCACTGGATCATAAGCTGATTGCCAGGTAGAGGAGTAAGATGCACCTTTTTCCCTTTTTTTGGCACCATATTGTCAGTGCTGTTGCCCATTGCCCCTCCAATTTGTTTTTGCAGGCCCCCTCCTCAGCTTTGACTAAAATCCAATTTGCTGGCTGTCAACTCAGCCCACTAATCCTCTGCACAGCTGTGTTTGTGAAGGAGCTTCCTAATTTGCCCATCCTCAATGTGCGATTCGGAGAGCACCGTAGCCACACATATCTGTATCTGAAAGTCACTCTGATGTTCTGCTGAGGCTAAATTAGGGTATATACGCAAGTCGCTGTTTGCAGGTTCTAATGCTGCTTTGTTCTGATGAGCCAAACAACAGCATCAGTCAAAAAGCTTACAGATGTGGTCTAATTTAACACACTAGGCTCATGAAGAAAAATCTGGTTATTGCACCATACACAGTTCTCCAACCTTAGCCCAAGTGTAATTGGTTAGCCAAGACATTTTTAGCATCTGAAATTCACCTCTTTAGTTTTGTACTGGAGCATTTAAGACACAGTGTTAGCTGTTAAGTTGTTGTAGTGCTAATGTTTAAATCTTAACATACTTATCTTTTGAGATCATAGGTTTGCTTAGGTGGTTTCTGAAATCACAAAAATTAACATAGAAAAGCTAAAAACTAAAAACACTGAAGCCAGAATTCTATCCACTGTGTGAGGATTTGCACATGCAGTAGTGAGCGCTAGGCTAGTGGTTAGCAATCTGCTCTTATGATCAGAGGAGCACAGATACCGGGCAAGGACCATTACGTCAAGATACCATCCTGCTACATTGACCCCAATGCATTGTTTATAGCTGTCTGGGTTAAATGCAGCAGTCACATTTTGTGGTGGTGGACTTGGTGATGGAGTCTGGTCACAGTGATGCTTACTTGTTAGCCACATTAGCTTCCTAGCTCCAAAACCCTTAGACACCATTTGTCTTGGTAAATTGACTGCATGTGTGGTAAAAACTGTAGATAGAGCTGATTTCTTTTTCCCCAAATTGTTCCTTTATGTGCATTCCTCTTTCTCTCTCTCTCTGACATTGATAAAAGTAAAATGAGTAATGACTCTGGTAACTGGTACACAATAAAACTGTTAAAAAGTAACAAATGTACTAAAATAAATAACTAAATAAAATCATTTCAGCAGAATATACTATTTTTTTAAATTATTTTATTATTTTGTTTTAGTCAGGAAAAATTATCCATGCTATCTAAAAAAAAGGTTATGAAACTTGGAGCAATGTATTATGCATATAATTTTATTCGTTATTGTGAAGTGTATCTGGTCTCTAATTACTGTGTAGTTTCAATGTGCATTACTACTTGTAATGTATTTACTGTTACTACTGGGTTACATTTAAAACAAAAAGGTACTAGATATGTGCAATTACATAGGCTGCACTGCTGTAATTGCTTTAACAATAAATACATCCCTGACTTACATTGTTGTTAATATGTGTAAAATTACAAGCACCTTCAAAGTAAGAGTACTTCTTTTACTTCTTATACATTAACAATATGTACAACGACAATGTGCAATACAGATGGATTACAGTATTATAGCTTCTCTAATTATGTATATATGTAATTACATTAGGATGCACTTTTGTATAATTACATAAGCTGCACTGCAGTAACAGTAAATACATTACCATTAGGTGCACTGTAACAGAATACATTATTAATGTGTTAATTACAGTTATTAGGTACATGTATTATAAAGTGGAAGCCAGTGATACATGATTATTTGGAGTTCACTTTGGACGATGATGCATGTTCATCTACTTTTTATAGCATTTGAAAATGAGCTTGCTGTTATCTAGCAGTGTACAAGGACATTCACACTGTCACACTGTGTATTATCACATGGCAGTGTGTGCAGGATGTGTGGGCAGAGGTTCTGTCTGGAACGCTGAGGAATAGAGACACTGTCAGAGCCAGAGACCTGCACACAACTCTGACACACCACATAAAAGTCACTGCCTACCTGTAGGAGCCACAATGGCCGTCCTGCCTGCCTGCCTGCCTGCCTGCCGCTCCCGGACATTACAATGTTCCGCATTTCCCACGGACATTTCGCATTTCATGAATTGTAATGAGAGTAGTGTTGCTATTTATTTATTTATTTATTTACTTTTTTTCCACTGAGAGCAGGCCTGGTAATTACTGTCTGTTTCTCTAACCCTTCCTCCCAGAATCCTGTGATATGGAAATGAGGGTGATGGATATGACCATAGAGTCAATGTCATATTGTCCAGTTGGTTCTAATAAATATATAGTTGGATGATCCACCTGCCTACCTACACCTGAGACATATACAACAGTTCAAAAAGTTTGGACCCACTGGTCGTGCTCGTAATTGTGCTATTTTATTCAATAATAACTTGCAGACTGAAATACTAAGCTAGACACCAGAAGGTACCGGTAGCTGAATTATTCAATATGTCCAGTTTTTTGGAGGGAAAACAAGAAATGATGAAATGATAAAGAATACACTGTAATAGTCATTTCTAATGATATACCCTGAGATCTGACCACCTTTGAATTTCTACAATCTTTACAGCTTCCTGTTAGTTAGAAATGATTTATAAATGATTTGTTGAGTCTTTTTTTATTGGGAATTTATTTACAGGAATTGGGAAGAATAGTTAGAAAAAGTCGAACACTGCCCCTAATGTATTCAGTAGCATATTCTCTTATTCAGAATAAATTCAGAATATGTTTAGAATACATCTTGGGACATGGAAAACGGCTTTTGCCATTTTTTTGCTTAATTCACACTGTTCCTTATTCTTACTGGTTGGGGATTTTCTTTCTCTACTACAAGTATGTTTATGCTAAATTTGCTTATGCGATTATAGTCTCTTTCAGACCAAGAAGTTATATGGAGTCATTGAGAAGCACTACCCAATGGGAAGCTCCCCAGAGACCTCTATGTGTTTAGGGTGTTTTTTTCGGTTTGCAATTGTTCTGCCAGAAGGAACAATGAAGTGACGTAAGCCAGAAGACATATATACATATACTGATATAGTGGCAGCGTACGAGAAGATGGAGAACACTGTGATCAGGTGTGCTTAGTTATGCTAAATTTATTTTGTATTTCCTCTGTTGAATATCGACACAATAAGTCACGGTCTTCACTGTGAGTCCATTTGTTATGGTTCCTCAAGTGAGAGAAAGCACCTACCCTGATGTATGTATAGTATATATAACAATAATGTACAGTTGTATGTAAATGGTTGAGCATTTCTGGTCAAATTAAATGTTCTGTTGGTTATGAAAGTTGTGTATTTCGTGAAACATTTCTAGTTAGTTTTCATTGCCATTGGGTTCAGGACCTGTTGTTATGTACGTTCCTCTGTTCTTCGTTTCGTGTCTCCTCCCATACCCAGGTGTACCTTGTCTAGTGTTTAAGCCCTTGTATTTAGACATGTAGCTGTCTGACCTCCGTTACTCCTACCTATGTTCCAGGTTATGTTTTCTAGTTTTAATTCCCTTTTCTCCAGTTCCTTTATATGTTCTTATATATATATATAGTTCTCAGCACTTATTTTCTCTTAATAAACCCTGTTAAACTGCAATGTTGTCACACTTATTTCCTTCCGACCGAAACCCACTACAGGTTTAACATTGGAAAAAATAATACATAAAATATACCAGCCATTACTTTTTTTCCAAGTCATATTTTTTCCAATATTTTAAATTCAGAAAAAATAGATTTTTTTCAGATTTAGAAAATATCTTAATTTCACACTGAAAATCAACAAAACCTTTACCAGGTGACCAAACCTTTGCATTTTGCAGTTTGGATAATTCAAACAGTCATTCCAGTCCAGTTAAGACTTTAAACTTGAATCTTGCTATTTTTTTCTTCTTCTTTCGACTGAGCATGGGCACTAAAAAAACATGGGACACCTTTCCAACAGAATATTCTGCGTCATCCCTGGCTGGTCGTGAGTGGAGCAGACGCAGTGGAATGCAAGGGAGTATGTGGGCAGTTGGAGCGTGGGCTGGGATGAGCTCAGTGCTGGGCACTGGTCAGGAGGGGTTCGGGCACTCACCGCGTGTGCGTAGCTGCTGTAGGTACTGAAGGGCAGGGCAATGGCCGGGTTAAAGATGCCGAACTGGCCCACCATCTGCTGCATGCGCCGGATGGTGCGCTCCTTGTCCGTGTCAGCAAACTTGACCACCAGGCTGGACGAGGCGCCCTGAAGGGGAAGCAAAGGCGGGGTGTGTTATGTTTAACCTGATTTTCATAGTCCTGCAGAGCTTACCTGCTATTCAGCAGACCAGTTAGTGTCAAGCAATGCACAGAGAGTCTTAATGTTCATCATATTTAACAGCCAGAAATAAATCTTATAGTCTGAACTGTACTTCCTGAGTATAAATGCTGGAAGATAGCAGATGACATGCATAAGTTCAAATGAGCATCCACAAACTGCACAGTTCTAGTACTCGTTGCAAATTATTCTCAGTTTCTTTGGGTATTTGTTCAACAAGGATATATCCCACAGATTCAGCCACACACTTCAAACCTTGTAACCTTTCAAGTTTCAAATTAATGCAGCTAAATCTGACCCTCCTACACATTTGAAGTCGTTCCTTGATAAAGCTTAACACCGCTTGTGAAAAGTCATAAGGATTAGAAACGTGTGTAGCTGTGATTTGAGACTGACATGGCCACCACCAGTCGGACCCCGCAGAGCCCGCTGCTAAGCCTGTCTCTTTCATTCTAGCGCACGCTACAATAGAGAAACACCTGCTGCACGAGCCTCTTACATTTATTACAAACCTCACAGCGACTCTACTTGACCTTTATCAGGTCACAATGGCCCTAAAAATGAGACCAACCACAAATGAGACAAGAACGTTCTCAATGGCATCGTTTTTATTCAAACTTGTCACATTATTGGACAAACCAAAGTGTTCAAGGGCAGATTTAAGAAACACATTGATTTGAAGTTATCCGTAAAAACTGGCAAGAAGGGATACTCTGGTCAAAAGGAAGAAAGGAAACTGTTGGAAATGTGTGTACTTAACTGTATAGTTGATTGTACAAAATTTCCCATTTAAACACTATGAAAAGCTCATTTTGACTGTGTAATTCGTGGAATGTGGAAAAAAATATTTTTAGGTTAGAACTTCAGGAGTAGACTGTTCTGAAATGTTTTTTTTGTTGCTTTTTTGTTGTTGTTTTTATTTTGGTTGGTGGTGAATATTAAAGAAAGTCAGATAGTGAATGTTACTGTCAAGAACCAGAATATCTCGTATTAACTGAAATCATCTGCTTTCATGACATAATAATATTTTCCACTCTAATGTACATGTTTTGCCCAAAGTTAATTAGTTTTGTTTTTTTAAATAATCATTTGCATCTAATCAAATGCAATTTATTTTGGTAGTTTAATAATGTGAGTTTCTAAAAATATTGTTCTTTGCATTATACAACTTCCATTTGTTTCCACTTAAATTATAATTAAAACATTAAATAATTGAATAAATTTAATTTATATTTAGTTGTCTACTTTATACCATTTAAATGATTATTGTATAAGACATTGTTATATATAACGATTGAGTAACTGCAATTTTGAATTTTACTAAACACACAGTGGCCTCCCCAATTATAGGCACCTCTGGGACTGATGCGTTCTTAGGCTTAAAAAAAATATAAAAATATTTTAATGACGGAAGCATAATGAAATAATAAAAAATTGTAGAAATAGCTCATATTTAATTCAAGTGAATAATAAAAAAAAAAATTAAATGGTCAGATGAGACAAAAATTTTGCTTTTTGGCAACATAAAATGTGGGGCTGGCCTAAATCCAAGGATGAGTATGCAGAAATGCTCCTCATGCCCACTGTAAAGTTTGGTGGAAGATCTGTTGTGGTGTTGCAAAAGTCCTGGGAACCTTGTTAGGATGCATGTCATCATGAACTCCTTAAAATACCTTGACATTTTAAATCAAAATCTGGTGGCCTCTGCTAAAAAGCTAAAGATTGGTTATAATTGGGTCTTCCAGCAGAATGACCCTGAGCATATGGCAAAACCTACACAAAAACAGCTCAGTAGACACAAAATCAAGCTCCTCCCATGGCCATATTAGTCTCCAGATCTTCTCATTTATTAGAAGCCTAAGAACACATCTTACCTAGTGGTGACAGTAATTGTAGTGGGTGCTGTATATTATACATATCATTGGGGAAAACAAGCCACAGTACTTATCAGTTCCAGCCCTAGTGTCCCTACACCATGCACATTTTAGTGTTCTGTCCCATCACACTTGATCTAACTCAGTACTTAGCTCCTTCATGGGCTGGGTCAGGTGTGTAGAACAGGGTGAATAAAAGTGTGTAGCGCATGGAAGCCTTACTATGTAGATAATTGAATCTATTCCTGACTGAACCTGATCGCAGTGGAGAGGCTAAAATTTGGCAGTGATCTGGCAGAAAGACATCAGTTTACTGAGATTGATCAGAGTCTGTCAATAGCCACTAGGGGTGAGGGGGAATGTTGAGGGGGAACTGGCTCTGGAGCGTGGCACTGGGTGTGTATGTGTGTAGCAAACTGGCAGTAAACGGATCTGGAATCATATTCTCTCTTTGTGCATATGACAGAGATAAATTGAATGTGACAGGCCACAAATGGATCCCAGATCAGCTCCTCTCCTTTCTGCCACAGTAAATCCAAAGTAGAGAATGAGAACATGTAGATTATGTCTCTTCGTAATTCTGCACCTTTCTCTCCAGGCTCCATTCCTTGCTTATTATGTATGGGCAACATCTGAAGGGTGGGCATCCTTCTGTTTTTCAGCTGTTGAATTTGACCAGCAGGTTTAATTGCTCTGTTTTGCTGTATTAAAGGACCAATGTAATGTACAGTGATGCTCTTTTTCTTGCATTTTTTCAGCAAAAATTTTTTAATGCACTATATACATACAAAAACAACCTGTTTTAGAATTAATCCCAAAAATATATTTAAAAATATATATAAATTGGTCAGATGAGACAAAAATTTTGCTTTTTGGCAACATAAAATGTGGGGCTGGCCTAAATCCAAGGATGAGTATGCAGAAATGCTCCTCATGCCCACTGTAAAGTTTGGTGGAAGATCTGTTGTGGTGTTGCAAAAGTCCTGGGAACCTTGTTAGGATGCATGTCATCATGAACTCCTTAAAATACCTTGACATTTTAAATCAAAATCTGGTGGCCTCTGCTAAAAAGCTAAAGATTGGTTATAATTGGGTCTTCCAGCAGAATGACCCTGAGCATATGGCAAAACCTACACAAAAACAGCTCAGTAGACACAAAATCAAGCTCCTCCCATGGCCATATTAGTCTCCAGATCTTCTAATTTATTAGAAGCCTAAGAACACATCTTACCTAGTGGTGGTAGTAATTGTATATTATACAGTACTCGCCACAAGCTCCAGGCACAATGCTCCAAGATTCACACTGAAGTAATAAGGAGTGTTGTTACTGCAAAGAATGGCTTTTATTGCAGAAAACAAAGGCAGTTAACTAATAGCAGCATTGAGCAAGCTGTACAGGGCAGGTATGCTTTAAAGGACAGTCAGGTTCAGCTCTGTTCAAGCAGATACTGTAGACTCTTTCTTTTTCCTTGTCTGGGTAGAGAACATACCTAGCATTGTGCCATGGCACCTGTCGACTTCATGATTAAATGGTAGAAGCCTTTAAACAGCAGAAAATCTATGATGATGTTAGAATTTAATGTTTATTTAATAGCCACAGAATGGATTTTACACAGCAAAACTGGTGACCAACTTTTGCTCTAGTAGCACTGGGACAGGCTCCAACACCTCAGGTTAGGATAAGCAAATAAGAAGCCCAGGGCGACCTGTTGACATGTATTTATTACAGTAGCGAAATATAAAGAAGAATGTGAACATCTGTCTATGAGCTGAATCTCTAGAAAAAGGGTTATGAAGCAAAACCAGTTCTATCAAGAGCATAACTGAGAATAATAATCATAGGAGAATAATACATGATAGCTAATATTGAAGTGGAATGGCCAAGTCAAAGCCTTGACCTTAACGCAGTTGAAATGTGTGGATGAACCTGAAGCAATTCACATAAGGAAACTCACCCACACCCCAGAGTTGGAGATCTTCTGTACGGTGTAATGGGCTAAAAAGCTGCTCAAGGGGATCGCACCAGATACTAAAAGCACAGGTTCACTCAATTTAGTCACCCACAGATATGTTATATTGATCCCCAATAAATGTAGGTACACATATAACATTTTCTTACATTACTTTGGGTTCTCTTGATCAATATTTAGTACTGGTTTTAGAAGAAATTCACAAAAAAATGTTTAGCTCCCAACTTTTAAGCCATCTTAAAATGGCAAGAGACCAAACTCATCATTTCCGCTTGTAGTGTCTTGCCTTTAGCTAGGCATGAATCATGCATGTCAGATTCCATAAGTAGCAACATAAGGAGTATAATAAAGATGCTAGGGCTCCCCAGTCGCCCTGTGCAGTGAGGCCTATGTGACTGCCCTGCTGGTTGCTACACAACTGTTTTTCAACCACTCATGTAGCACCATTACTTGGTTAAAGAGTATCTAAAATTGCTTTGGTTTGAGTGCTCTGACTAATGTAAACTCTCGTAAAAGCATGAAAACAAAATGGCCACTATATATATTCAAAGCCCTGGTAATATCACTACTGCAATGACCAGTTCTGTGATTAACACTACATATTTGCAGCCCTAGCTCTTGCTGAAGCTCTTTCTCCCAGTCTTTGCAGTCTTGTTCTCTCCAGCGTAAGGCTGCACGTCAGTACAAGGTCTTATCTTGTGTCGCTCCAATTTTTTATCACAAAACCTGTTAAAATGATTGCTGGGTGTAACTCCAGGGGAGTCTGTCAGAGAGTAGGACTGGAATACCAAACTGCAGCTCATTCTGCTCATATTCAACCAATGAGGCGTTTTAAAAGCCGGTCAGGGCCTGACTGTTGAAGTAATGAGAAATGGAGTAGGCCTATCAGATCAGTCCTCCATGCTGAATGCTAAGCTCCTTTTGCTGCTGAATTTATTCTGCAGGTACTAAACTCTCGGCAAGTTATATCACTTTGTTTTACAGTTTAAAAACCAATATCATGGAAATTATCTTGTTTTTGCAATAATACGTAAAGACTGTTTCCAAATGCTTTGTACACGGCCCATCCCATACAGTCCATACATGCTGTTAAACAACCTGATTATTAATTATTGGACTTGCCACCACTATATAGACACTCAAGCATGAATGAGAAATATATAGATAAACACTTTACAGCAGAATTGAACCTGCAACCTGCCATTCAGATGGGCAAGCTCCTAGCCGCTAGGCTACCACTGGTTCACCACAGGCAGATGGCATTCGAGCAACAAAGCCTTGTTTGATCATACCAATCATACATATACTGTACATCAATCAGGCATATCATTACCACCTCCTGCCCAATATTGTATAGACCTCCACCATGCCACAGAGCAGCTTTGACTGAATAAATAACCAACATGAGCTTTTTTGTTCTTCTCCTGGACCTCTTCTATGGGATCAAGCTAGCCCTGCCATTTGGGAGATGTTGATGGTCTTCCAAACGGCTTGTCTAGCCATCATACTTTGGCCTTTGTCAGCAACTCAGATCTTTACATTCAATTTTTGATGATGAAGAACTGACTTTTCATTGACAGGTGCCACAGAATGAGATAATCAATGTTATTCAGTTTGCCTGTCAGTGGCTGATTGGTATATATTAACATATATGGTGAGTTTCTAGGAGGTTGTATTTTTTGCTTTACTTTCATTCTCTTTTTGCTGACGTTTTGTCAGTTTCCTTTCAAGTGGACGACCCAATGAAACCATAACACATCAAGCAACACCAAACAACACATACACATTACATAGTATATATTGGCAGGTTAGCATGGCAGATGTTTTTTGGTTATTTTCCTAGCATTTAGGATGGATAGCCCTCCACATTCACTCTCAAATCATCAACTGTACAGAGCTGAACTTAAGAAGATCATGGTGTACTCCCTGTAAGAGAGAAAAGTACCCCAAGTAGAGGTGGGCAACTCCAGACCTGGAGGGCCAGTGTCCAGCAGAGATGGGTAATTCCCCTGCTCAAGTCCACCTGATTCAACTGACCTGGTAATAGGCAGTTCTGGTGAGTATGTTTGAGGTTCTCCAGCCCTCCAGGAGCAGAATTGCCCACCCCTGCCATAAAGGAAGCAGTTATTATTCTAAAAGAATTCCCACTGCGTGTTTCTTCACAGAGCCATTTTCTATATGGGCTGCGAACTATGAAGAACCTTACTGTCTGACTGCTGCTATTATTCTCAATTTTATTCTATCAGCAGATCATTTTGGCTGTTTCAAGACATGTTGCAATAGAAACAATAAAATGGTCTTTAAAAAAACAAGCAAAAACATCTCAAATGTATTTAATCTCCTAATATTTCCACAACAGGCTGAAAGTAATGAACATATCGACTGAATTTAAGACGATTTCACTTTTTAAGAATTTCAGGATTTCTTTATGGCAGCACAGCACCATACATTCAAGCCAAGAACCATTAAGGAACCTCTATGTTCAAGAGTGTATAAAGCCCTGTTTGTGCACTTCTAGTCTTGACACAACAGAGCGGATAGCGTTTGCAAGATCTTTTTTTCCTGTATGTTTGCTGTCTCCCAGCAGGGATAACACATTAATATAAGAGCTGCTGAGAGAGAGAGTGAGAGAGAGAGAGAGAGAGAGAGAGAGAGAGAAAGCAGAGAAAGCAGAGAGAAAAGAGAGGTGGGTGAACTATGAAGTGAAACTCTCATTAAATTTTAAGCCGTCGAGCGGCTGGGAGAATTCCCACCAGCCGTGGAGGACCTGAAGAAACGGATTCAGGAGAGAAACTGTGAGAGTAAAATGTGCAGCTGTTTCGACTGAGAGGGGAAGGAGGGAAAAAGGGTCTTGGAATCAAAGGGAGGAGAGGGGCTTTATGGGACAGGCCTGTGCAAGGGCACCCTAGTCCTTTTTCTAGCCTGCGAGCTGACCGGGGGATGTAAAGGAGCTAACTAAGCCGTATATTTGACACCGCTCCAACTCCACACATCTGTCTCTGTGCCTTTGCTGCAAGGCAATAAGGCCGGATTATCCCGCACTTGCTGCTGTCCACTTACATAACCACTGCTGGCCTCTAAAAAAAGACAGAAATGGACTGCAGAGTCGTCTCTCTAGCACCACAGCAACGTTCCTGTCACCTGTGATATGATTTTAGTGCATGTTGTTCACTTTTCTCCATTGTATTTCCACCACTGAGGCTGAAACGTGTACTAAAAAGAATCAGATTGGATACGGTAATATTAGGCAATAAATTTTTAATAAAAGACTTGTTCTTCGCTTGTTTTCTTCCTTACTTATTATGTAAAACTGCATATGCTGGTGTTTACATCTTATTTTACACACATATATGCATGTTTTTTCTTTGCTGGTACCTTGTAGATCAGTATATTTTTCATTAAAACAGTCTAGAAATGTCAATTTAACTGACAAAGCATTAATTACATTAATTCTAAGGAATAAGCAGTAGGCAGAACATGTAAATATGGAATATTAATTTTTTTCTATTTAATTAAATGAGCTTAAGCAGAAAAATGATTAATATAATTTATTTAGAATGTAGTTTCAACCCCAGTATTGAACACTGGCTCCCACTTTTTAGAAGGCTTTGACTGGCTGGACTGGATTTATTGGTTTCAGATAAGGAGAATGCAATCACAACTCTAAATCCAAAAAATTTGGGACAGAGGGTAATGTAAACTAAAGCAGACTGCAAAGATTTGCAAAATTCATAAACCCATATTTTATTCACAACATAAGTGATGTTAAATCTGAGTAAATGTATCAAAAAATAATAATTCAATGTCATCAACATATCTCAAATAGGTTGGGACAGAGATTTAGAATGTTGTTTTCCTCTTCCTTTAATGCAATCTGTAAACATTTGGGAACTGAGGAGACCCATTTCTGCAGTTTTGGGAGAAGTATGTTGCTCAAGATGGTCTCATATGGGATTCAAACCGCTTTCAGCTGGTGAAAGGTCTGGATTGCAGGCAGGTCAGATCAGCACCCAGACTTTTCTACAATGAAGCTTTGCTGTTGTCTTGTTGAAATATGGCCTTTCCATAAAAAGATGTTCTCTGGTTTGGAGCATATGTTGCTCTAAAATCTGTATATACCTTTCAGCATTGAGAGCCCAAAGACTATCAATGTCCAATATTGATTTTAGGCCTAGTCCCTTGCACACATATTTATTTATTATTATTTTGAAATTGTTCCACAATTTGTAGCTACAGTATATTGCAGATTCGTGAACTTCTGCCCATCTTTACTTCTTAGGCATCTCTAAGATAATCGTTCTAAACACAGTCATGTTACTGACCTGTTGCCAATTAATGAATTTCATTGAAAAATGTACACTCGCTGTTTCTTTTCAGTATCAATTTTCTTACTTTTTTTAGATGTGTTGTTGTCAAATTCACAATGAGCTAATATTTTTCATGTAATAGTAATACGTCGCACTTTCAACATCAGATTAGTATGTTTTCTATGTTCTGCTGCGAATAAAATATGGAGTTATGAGATTTATAAATCAGGAAATTCTGTTTTTATTTACATTTTACAGAGCATCCCAACAATCTTGGGATTGGGGTTTCAGAGGCAGAAGTTAAAAACTGCAGGAAAGTAGGTCTCCAGGAGGCTGGTAACTGGAATGTTTTGAAACTTTAATCATGTACATATCATTTCCATGATATTGGCTCTTTAATCTACAAATCATTTGTGTTTGTAAAAAAAAAAGCACAAAACTGGATAAAGAATGTAAACTGTAATGTAAATATAATTAATGCCATTACTTTTGTACATGGTATAGCAAATAAATACACCTTGACCTCAAAAATTGAATAAATATATTATCTGTATTGTTTTTATAATTAAAACATTCCACATTCTGCTGTATTTTCTAAACTATCACAGCCCGGCTGTGTGCAAGCAAACATACTTACCTCCATCAAGACATCAGGTCAGCCATTGTGTTAACATTGGTCTTCGTATACAGCTGTACTGTTACAAAGAAATGAAAATCCAACCCAACCCAGCAGAATTCCTCCTTGGGCACGTGCATGAAAGCTGCAGCAGAGTCGATCTTAATATCAGATAGCTTCTCCGGTTTCATTTCAGTGCCTGTATTTGTTAAGATAGAGGCCAATCCCTAACGCGAAATTGAGGGGTCAGAGTGGCGTGACCCCGACCTTCTCCGAGTGTAATTCCGTCCCAGGACGTCCGCTGTACAAGGCCCTTCCAGAAGTCTAGCAATTTGCTTTACAGCTCAAGGGTGTAAATTTTTAATTGTGCCACGTCCGAGGCGTAGGAGGGTGGAGGTGGGGGGTGGATTGGGGGGGTTGGAGGAGACACACAGGGGGCACGCGTGCCTGGAATAGAGATACTGCTCGGAGCAGGATTCTGACCTGACCCGTCATTACTGTTTCACAGGCCCACAAACACACACACACACACATACAGCCCAACATGCGCACAGCAGGGGTGTAAATCTTGGCCCTGACAATAATTTAATGCAATTAGGATTTTTCTGAACAAAACCCTGAATGTATCTTTTCAATTCTGCTCAGTTATTAAATACACTGAATTCACACACTGTAGTTTAATAAAAATTTCACATTTCACTGGATATTACTCTCATCGCTTATAGCATATATACACACTCTCTCACACACAGGTTCAGTTACAGTCACAAAAATACATTACGAGTCTGTTTCTTGAGCTGGAAAATCAGATCAGTGTGTGTGCATTCTGCCCAACACTGTGAAAGTTGTGACAAGGGGGGGTG
>JBBIGC010000039.1:9863529-9877773 GCA_037576955.1 Lepidarchus adonis
ACACACACACACACACACACACACACACACACACACACACACACACACACACACACACACACACACACACAAACCTGCCAACACTTCATCTAAGCTGCATAGCAGTGAGGCTTTAGCAAGTATTGCATAGTCTTACACCAAGGTTTGGACATAGCACACGTCACATGAAGACCACTCTCAGCAAACGGCTGACACATTTCCCACACTGTTCAGTCCTATGGGGATTTAAAAAAGAACCATGGCCTACAGTATTCTCTTTATGCTCTGAGAGAGATATCTCAAGTCTTTCACATCACAATCAGACAGAAGAGGTGACTACCGAGTGGACTGCAGTGGATAAACAGTCAAATCTCTTAGTACTCCCTAGGAGTTAGTCCACTTCCTGCTGCCTAATGGCTCACTGGAAGCTGGAAGCAGAGGTGAAGCTACAGGGCAATAAAACTCGCGAATGCTCGGGCTGGATGTCAAGCTCTGAATACTGGTAACATTTTAACACGTTTTACACATTTACATTGTCATATAGCCGTAATTTCTGTATTTATAGAATTTCTGTGATTTCTGGTATATAATTACACAGTTACAGTTACTACTGGCATTTCCCTCCTGACATATAGCTACTGACATATTATTACTCACTTATAACTACTGACATATAACTACTGACATATTATTACTCACTTATAACTACTGACATTTCCCTATAACTACTGACATATAGCTACTGACATATTATTACTCACTTATAACTACTGACATTTCCCTATAACTACTGACATATAGCTACTGACATATTATTACTCACTTATAACTACTGACATTTCCCTATAACTACTGACATATAGCTACTGACATATTATTACTCACTTATAACTACTGACATTTCCCTACTGACCTATAACTTCTGAGATATAGCTAATGACATAAAGTTATTGAAACAAGCACTGATAGATTGACACTAACGTACATCTACTGACAGTTAACTATTGAAATATAGCTACAGATAAATAACTACTGACATATACGTATTGATATATAGCTACTTCCATATAATTACTCACTTATAACTATTGACCTTTCCTTACTGGCATATCACTTTTGACATATAGCTACTGAGAAATAATTACTCACTTTTAACTACTGACATTTCCCTACTGGCATATAACTACTGACATATAGCTACTAAGATATAATTGTTCACTTTTAATTACTGACATTTCGCTTCTGGCACATAACTACTGATATATAACTACTGACATATAGCTGCTGACATAATTTCTCACTTATAACTACTGACATTTCCCTACTGACCTATAACTTCTGAGAAATAGCTAATGACATAAAGCAATAAAACAAGCACTGATAGATTGACACTAACGTACATCTACTGACAGTTAACTATTGAAATATAGCTACAGATAAATAACTACTGACATATACGTATTGATATATAGCTACTCCTATATAATTACTCACTTATAACTACTGACATCTCTCTTCTGGCATATAACTACTGATAGATAGCTTCTGACATAATTTCTCACTTCTGACTTCTGACATTTCCCTACTGGCATATAACTACTGACATATAGATACTGAGATATAATCACTCACTTTTAACTACTGGCATCTCCCTACTGGCACATAACTACTGATATAATTTTTCACTTATAACTACTGACATTTCCCTACTTGCATATTACTACTGAAATACAGCCACTAATATATAATTATTCACTTATAACTACTGACATTCCCTTACTGGCATATAAATACTGACATATAGCTACTGACATAATTTCTCACTTACTGTATAACTACTGACATTTCCCTACTTGCATATTACTACTGAAATACAGCCACTAATATATAATTATTCACTTATAACTACTGACATTCCCTTACTGGCATATAAATACTGACATATAGCTACTGACATAATTTCTCACTTACTGTATAACTACTGATATTTCCCTATTGACCTATAACTACTGCCAAATAGTTACTGGAATAAAATAACTCACTTATAACTACTGACATTTCCCCACTGACATAAAACTACTGACACATAGCTGCTGACATGTGGCTAATTACATAAAACAATTGAAACAAGCACTGATAGATAGATGCTAACATGTCTACTGACAGTTAACTAGTAAAATATAGCTACAGGGAAATAATTAAGTACATATAGCTACTGGCATATAATTTCTCACTATACTGACATACTGTATAGCTACTATATGCCCTATATGTGTTTTTTTTTTTTTGCTAATGCCTGCCACAAGTTCAGAAATATCACTGGCTGGAAGCAGTGAGAAGACACTTACGCTCCACTGACTGAACACAGCTTCAGCAGCTCACACCAGCAGCACACTCACGATCCTCAGAGGGAGCGCAGAATGGAACAAGAAATGGACTAAAACATTTTATCTCCGCCATATACTTCACAGCAAAATTATACTCAACATGATAACTTACATGAAATATTACCCACTGCCTGGTGCCAGCTTCAACATATTACCGTGCAGCCCATAAATCTCAGAACTGCCACGCAACGTCCACGCAAGCTCTATATAAACATTTACAATATTGCAGTGCTATTTATATTGCCTGCCTTCATAATGCTGTTGGTCGACCTCTTCTGTATCAGTTATGGATTTTTTTTTGTCCATTTACTTTTGTTGTTTCTATTACAGCACACGTGCAGGGTTTTCACTGATCACTGATACAGATTTATGAAGCGAGACATACAATTATCAGCCATAACATTAATACCACCTGCCTAATATTGAGTAGCTATGCGAATGCTGCCAAAACAGCTCTGACTGTGGTGTACAGAGCCAGCGTTACCATTTTGTGCTATAGAAGCTCCTATTTAGGATTAGACCAGACATGCTAGCCTCTAACATGTAGCAAAGAGCATTTGGTGCTCCATACACATCAACTTGAAAAACTGACCCCCCCCCCATCCATACACACACAAATATTGTAATAAAATAACTAGACAACATTATTTATCCTATTCCAGCTTAGTTTGATGTTGTGTCACCAACTAATTTCCAAATGTTTTATTAAGAAAGACAGAAATTACAGAGTACACGTAAAAGTTTGCGGATTCTTTTGTAGGGGGATCCCCAAAAGAGAAGGTTAAGCAGAAAAAAGGGTGGAGCACAGTTTCAATTAGCATTGAAGGCCTCTGAGGACACCAACTAATGGTCTTCAGGGGTTTTATACTTTTATGAGCTAAGGAAACCGTCACCTATTGAACCAGTTGTAACCAGTATTATCCAGCTATTAATGTCATGTGTGTCAGGTGCCAGAAGGTCTGTGTGGTTCCGAGATTTTGGAGCGCAAATCAGATGAGATGACAGGCAGCATGAAAAACACATTACAGTAAGTCAGCCTGTAATGGGTCACGTGTTTGGTGACCCTAGATTCACCAAGTTAGACTTCCATATGGTCCAGATATCCAGATACTGTTCTTCAGGAACTTGGCATGGGGCAGCATTCATAGTTACTAGTTTGTTCCCGGTCTGTGAGTATATATCTCTGGAGATCTGTTTGTCTGTGAGCCTCCCTTCTTGGCATCTGATTTATAGCTGGTAACCTCTCACCAGAAGTTCTTATGCTAGGGTGCTGGGCAGCTGGCAGGTCAATCAGTTTGGTACAGCGCCACCCTAAGGCAAACTAATGCTGCTTTATTTAACAATAGACAGAAATGTGTAATCTCTCAAATAAAGCCCTGTATCTCTGATATTATCTTAAATGTGCATCGGATTGCATTTCTAATAGGCCACAAATTATTATTATTATTTTTATTTAGATCCTAAACTAAGTTTTTGTAAAGATCCTGGGTTAATTAGAGGTTTTGGACTCCCAAAACTTCTAATTTATTTATTTTTTTCCATTCCTTGCCTTTTTAGAGAAAAACAGCTTGTCGTACAGTCTCGGAAACCCCATAAGTAAGTCTATTTCAAATTCCTGACTGGCATAGCATGATTGAAACTTTCATTGTTGGACTTCTAGCTGCATTTTTAAACTAAAGAAGCCAACTTCAGCCACCAAGCACATCTTGGCTGCCTGACTACAATGGGGGTAAGGGTGAAACTGTATATATGATGCTGGGCTGAACTGCTTCTTTAAGGCGACAGCCAGGAGAGCTTGGGCTGGAACTGCTGTAAGGAGCTCCTACTTTACGCGGGGGAAGAGCGAAGCAAAGGCTGGAGGCCAAGATGAAAGCACACAGGCCTGTGGTAAGAGAGTTGTCAGGAAGGAAAGCAGGCCTGTAGGCTATATGTTAGGAAATTGTTTCTCTTTCAGTGTGTGGGAGAGAACCGGCTTGTTGGCAGATCTTAAGAACGGCGTATAAAAGTGGTTCAAAGGGCAGTCAACATGTCACCCACTCACTCGAGCCTTCAGGAGAAGAGCCGCAGGCTAGAGAGAGACACGCTAGCACACTATACCGCGTCATAGCCTTGTTGAGACCTTGGCGAAGGAGCGATTGCATATGCGCCGGCCGCATTATGCAGGAGACCTCAAACCTTGCAGATGCATCCCTTAATCCATATTCATTCAGTAATCTGGCAGTGTGTTGGCGCGCCGCGCCATCCTGTATCTTTACTCCCAAAACTGCAGTGTTAACATTTATGCGTGGGAAAACGCTGGATAAGGTAAAGCCATAAATACATAAATAAATACATAAGCCTGAAAAAGCGTGTCCAATATTTCTGTAATTTCATAATAGCTCGGGTTGAGTTGCTTCGTACTGTATATAGCAGGCTAAAATGAAAGTGTGCTGCAAACTGATAAACCTTGAACTCCACACCTCTTTCTCTACCTCTCCTCCGGGTTAACGCTGTCCATCAGTCCACGGCTGGAAAATAGGGTCTTACGGTAATATTGCAGGTTCAGGGAGATGCCAATCATTCTGACAAATACGCCGCCTCGTTTTCCATATGGTCTGTAAAATTACACTCGGCAACTCAGCAAGAAAGTAACTAACTTCGCTAACTTCCCGCAGATGCAGCATGCCGTCGCTCTTAAAGACATAATATAGCTTTTCTCTCTGGAAGCTTCACTGTGAACGTCTTTACGGTGGAATTATGGATGATTTTATTCCATTGTCTGCTTTTTTGTTTTATATATTCTCTTACCATGCGTAAATCTGTCCATCTTCATCAGGCTTGTGCACAGTTTGAGCTGCTGTTCGAACCCTATGCAGCATGTATGTATGTATTAGTCATATCAACATGAATTAGTGAATTTGCATTGGATTTGCTGGCAAAATAATATACCTTATTATCTTTAAGGGTCCGTATTCTACATTTTTACATCCACGTGTTGACAAATTCTTTTTTCTATGACCATTTCAACATATCTTTATCAGGCATAATTTTTTCTGTACCTCTTAAACCATTATATGTAAATGACCTCTTTTCTGATTGGCTGACCCGTATTGTGCCGTGTTCAAAAATCAGCTGAAATGTGCAACAACTATACTACTTCTGATCATTTGACCATAAGTGAACTAAACTACCGTAAGCTTAACGGCCATATGTAAATGTGGTCATGGTTGTGACATCACAGCTATGTTACATTAAGAATTGCACTTTTTGTGGCTTAGTTTCTCTACATGAAGACTGCAGGGATTGCAGGGTGGACAGCACTTTATTAATCTCAACTTTTTTCTTTGAAAATCATGGTACGGGCTGAAGAATTCTGGTAAGTACACACCTGTCTAGACACATACACACATCCTATGCTCAGAAGAGCCTGTTTGCTTCCTTCATCTGATGGGGGGCTTTAGCTCAGGAGAGAAAAGCTTCCTTCCCGGTGCTGCAGGCTTGCCTTTCCCCTAACGCTTATTAAAAATGGATTAGAGCAAGAGAGAGAGTGAGCGAGAGTGTGTGAGAGAGAGAGAGAGGGGCTCATTCCCTCCCTATCCCAGGCTTCATTTGTGAGCTTTGACAGGCCCATTTGTTTTCATTTACAGGATGTTTTGCTCGATATCTAATGAAATACTGTAACTATCTATATATCGACCAGGCCATCAGCCGTGATGGCCGTAATTGGTCATCGGCTGTCATTTCCCTCCGTATCTTCGCCATTCCGCCACCCATGTTTGTTTGATTACATTTGAGTTGTCACAACAGAGGCAAATGCTTCCTAATATCCGTTCACTCTCACGACTGTTGTAGGGTCTGAAAACGGGCCCTTATTCATTACAACTACATTGTCAGTCTGTCCACTTTTACAGGATCTTATGCAGAGATCGCATGACCTGACAGGACTTTAGAGAAGTCTACAGAACTAAAAATGGTATGTTTATCATTTTTACCCTGTGTATTGAATCTACGATGTCTTGGTTGGAAGATCTAGTTCTCTGTGGTGTCTAGGTAGATGCAGCTATGCTCTTCAACTGAATTGGCCCCCAGATGATTGATTGAAGCCTAATGTGTCAGATTAACCACCAATATAATGAGGAACTCCAGTAATTGGGTTAAACTGCATCAAAGAATAAAGGCAAAAGGGTCATCCCATGTCCTGGAAACTCCCACAACTTGCACATTTTTGGTGTTCTCATATGCCCACTTCTAACAGGAAAGGCTTGATATTTAGGTCATTAGATCAGATGTGTTGGAAGCTCAGAAAACACTAAAACAGGGAAGTAAGGCATCCAGGACGAGGCCCTAATACTGACCATCAGACAGTTTCAGATACAGCACTGACTGTGAATAAGAACTGTGGGTTTCTTCCAGTGGCAGCTCTATAGCAGAACTATTCACTGAAGGAAAGACAACAGAAATGCTACATACAGTACAAGGAGAAATATATGACAAGCTTCGGATGTTTGTGTTGAATCTACAGCCAGAAAAATGTACATTTAGAATGTGTAATAAATAGAAATATTAGCCGTGCTAGTATTATTGTATAGGTATGTGTTTGGTCCCCATGTTTCGTGTGTTTTCACATTTATACCTTTAACTGAATTTGTCCAAATGTCACAGTTTGTCATGTAATGCTATTTTACACATACATTTTAATTTTATAGTGTTTCATTACTATCATAGCAAAACCTTGTATGTCTAAAACTGTCCATATTGTATATATGCCATGTCATTTTGAGCTTTCTCTATTGGTTCATGCAAAAAAAGGAGAAAAATTATGACTTATTAGTGTCACGTTGTTCTTGCATCATTACAATAATTTGTTTTCAAGCTGATGCTTACGCACCCCTCCTCGCAACGTTTTGATCTTTTTTGGAAGCAAAATGAAAAATGTTGTTCATTTTGTTCAGCTCCCTAATCAGCCTCACAGGCCTCAGACCTCCAGGCTGAATTTCATCTCACCTGAAACGAGCATCGTCTGCGTGTCATTACGGATAAGCCTGGATAAGTAAATGATGAAATGGTGAGGAAATTCAAGGAAAGTGAAGCATTTCATCATGAGGAGGTGATGATATTTGATATTTGTCCTGTGCATAATTTTTGATCTGATTTTACACACTTGATCTTTCTCTCCAAAGACGGCTCCCTGGGGCCCTTCCTTTATTGATGCTGTCCTTGAACGTTTGCGGGAAGTCCTAATATCCAACATGGCTGTCCTTTCGCTTCCTCTTATGGCTCTCTAAATAGAGGAGGGAAAAAAACCTCTCATAGCTTATTTCTTATTCCCCAAAGCCGCTGGAAGAAAGGTTATATATCATCATAGAATAGGATGGATTTAAAACGGTAAAGCTCCCAGAAATACAAACATTTATGGAAAAAGGCTGCACACCTGAACAGCGCCTTTACAATAAGCTATTACCGCATGTGTGTGTGTGTGTGTGTGCTGTTTGCTCAGTAATGGCTGGAGGAAAGTTTTAATCTTGGCGACGCTCCGTCAGCGCTTCATTAAGAATCGGCCCTTTTCAGCAGCGGAAGCAATATGACTGACAGCGAACAGGACCAGGGGCGTCCCGCATTTCAAATATCAATTGGCGGCGTCAGCGTTGCCAGGTAACATGAGGGATTATCTGAAATTAGTTTAGTCAGTTCATAATTTCAAAGGGCAGTCACTCCACTGCTGATTAGTTATTGTACACACTTGTCAATTAAGGCTCCTTGGAGAGCCCCCAGCTCAGACAGCTAGAGTCTGCTATAAACCACAGAGAGAGGGGGAGGGGAGGAGGGAGAGAGAGTAGGAGAATAGGAAGCCAGAATACAGGTGCAGAATGGAAAGTCAGATTGTAATTGATTTTACAAGAGGATACATTACAAAAGCCCAAATAAACACTAATCCCCAATGGCTCCAGAGTGGCGCAGCTGTCTAAGCATTGGCCCCGTCTTCATGGGGATTGTGGGTTCAGTCATTAGTGGTACCGCAGAATCAAGAGCACAGTCGTTTTCCCTCTCTCCGACTGGGTAGGATGTCGCCCCTCTCGCCCATCACTAGTATGATGATAGTTGCTTGCAGCTAGAACTGGATTTGGTGATCTCATCCAAGCATGTTGAGCCGTCCAATGACGTTGCATTACTCTGGGAAAGCATGTGAGTCGCAGGAAACATGTGCTCACTTTTACTGGTGGCATTGTGCGGTTGGGGAAGTCTTAGCTAGGGGTGTTGAATCAAGAAAATCACGACAAAGCAAAAAACAATTAAGTAATTAAGCACAGTTCCAATGTGCATATTGTTATGGATATTGTAGTTTAAAGTAACAGCATCTTCAGAAAAAGTAGCATAAAAAATAAAGGAATTTAAACGATTAACCACCGTATTTCCCCAACGATAGTACACCCCATATTATAGGCTGCCCCATTCTATAAGCCACAGAAAATGTTCATTTATTTTTTAAAAATGATAAAAATAAGCCGCCCCATGTTATGTGGGTGTGCAGTGTTACTGAATGTACTGAACTGAAGTAAAAGCATATAACTTAACACTCCTGGACGCTTTTGTGGCGCTTTACCTTTAGTGACATTATACTGCAGTTGAGCATAAACTATTAAATTGATCAAATTTAGAACTCATGGATATCCTGCCACAACACAAGAACTACACTGCAGAATTTGAGCCCTACACAAGGTCAGCAATATCAGAGATGAACAGGTGTCCAACATTGGCAACAGCAAAGCAACACAAGCTGCAACTGACATTTACAGATCTGATTTGAAGAAAGGTAAGCCTAATAATTTTAGCATTTCAATGTTGCTAATTATATCGTAAAGAATTTACATGTAGACGGATGATTGACATCACTGTACTGCAGCAACATTTAAGTGAGAGAACATGTGCAGAGGTGCATCGCAGCAGTAGAGTGACGGAGCAGTGCAGAGCCGTTTTCTAGCCTCAAAGAAAGGGTCTTCTTCTCTTTTATTTATCTTCGAATTCACTTGTCGTATTTGCCAGGATATGACAACCAGATTGTGAGGTTATACTTAGTAAAGTTAATAATATGCTGCATATTATTCTACAATACACAGAGAGTCTGCATATTTTGGTGCATCAAGTACTACCATGACGGCTAGGCTAGGCTAACTGCTAACAGATGCTAGTTCCTGTAACACATTGTGTGTTTCTGGACTCCAGTGGAAAGTGGAGGTTAGCAATGGCACTTTTCATGTTCTTCGTTTTATACTGACCCTTCACTGATCTATTTTTGCTTTGCTTTGCTTTTCGAACTGTTCATTGCTACAGTAAACAATACATTTGAACTGCATAAATGCCAAAAGTGACATCAGCCACTTGTTACTATGCGGTTTACATAATTACTTCACTCTTACTGTCAGTTTACAGTGTGAAGGGACTAAATCAGTCTTTATGATCCATGTAGTCCTTCTATAAGTACCAATGATATCCAAGACATACTCAGAGAATAAAGAATAATCCCCTTTGCTAAGGTCACTGTTACACAGGTTCCTTAATTACCTTAGATTTCCCTGCTGCCCAGTAAGAGCATCTATCACGAGGAGCCTGCGAAGGCCATGCTGCTGCTATTTGTTAATTCTGCTGTGCACAGTGCATGTCGGCATTTTTCCATTCACTCGCTTCCATGTTGCCAAATCTGCTTATTGCAAAATCATGACGACAGACGCTCAGGATGAGCCGTGTGACATCAAATCTCCACACATGCTCCCATCAACAATTTTGCCATCTCCAAACAAACAAAGCTCTGTGTTAAATTGTCTTTGTCTCATATGGTCACTACAAGACATTTGTAGTGGACACCTCTCTACTGATGAAATGTCAGACCTTAGGGCAAAGCAATATGTTATCATGATAAATATATAACAGTGCACTTACTGAACATGTCTTCTGGAAATCATTAGTACCTCCAGAACATCTATTCTACATGCTTTATTGTACAAAGAGCACCACTAGGCTGGTTTAATGAGACTTGTGTGACATGTTGAATAGAAATAATTAGATTTTTCCACTTTATTTACTTATTTATTTCACAAATGCAAAAATAAATATAAAAAATCCTCAAAGTGTATATCCATAATGGATTGTGCAATACTAATATTGTTACATGTATTACCAGTGCTGGTGCTCTCCAAATACAAAAATGCTTAGAGAAAAAAAACCAATAAAAAAATAAAAAAATAAATAAAATGGAATAAAGTGAAAAGAACAAATGATTTTTATATAACACGTCACGCAGTCTTGTGGTGCTCTGTGTATATCAAAGCATGTAGAATAGATATTCTAGAGGTGCTAATGATATCCAGAACACATGTTCAGAAAGTGCACTGTTAGATATTTATTATGATAATGGGATTTGGATGTTTATAAAACAGGCACATTCTTAAAATTCACGCATGTGATCACACCCATCAGTGCTGTATTAATGAGACGAGTGTGTTCAATAATTAATGAGTATTAATGAGTCAAAAATCTTTGACTATTATATTGCTAGGCAACCGTAGCTTACTGGTAATAAGGGAAACGAATGAATAAAATTAATATTTATGATTAAATTACCAACAATATTGTAACATTTACCAAACTGCATTGTATTTATGTATGAAAAATGCTTCAAAATGCTTATCATGGTACTTGAATGCTACTTAACATGGAACTGCACCATTATGAACTAGCCATAGGCCTCATTAGCATGAAAACTAGCTTTGGATGGAGTGGGGTTTCAATCCTCTGTCTATTCAAATACAGGCCATTCATCCACAGCCCTCTCCATGTGTCCAAACCATAGTCCAGCTATACATTCAGATAAATATAAATTGTTGTTTCTTCTCTCCAGTAGGAGTGCATGAAACAAAGGGTGAGAAAGCGGCTTCCACAAAGGTATATTGATATGCACTTGATCGGCAGGGGGGTGGACGTAACCTTTTGCATCAGAGGACGTCGTTATTAAAGCGGGCAAAGTCGCAGTAGTCGTTTAAGTGTGTCCTGACGCTAACTGCTATTGCCATTAGTTCCTCAGCCTGTCTGCTGAAATGCTGGAAGTGTTGGTGGCGAAGGGGGGTAGAGGGGGAAAAAAATAAATGTCACCAGAACAAGAAATAATGGAGCCCTGTTTCCTACTATTTCCAATTCAATTTCCAGCCAGTGACCTGAGGTAAGGAGGAGAAATCAATGAGAGCGTGTGGGGGTAAAGTATTGGGCGCGTGCAGGCAGTGGCAGCTCCTTCTCTTAAAGCCCAAACGCATCCGTCAGCCCGCAATGTCAAAGTGACAATCCTGCTTGTCTGATCCTGACGTGCACATCCTCTCCGAGCGTAAATTAAACCCTTGAACCGTGGAGTTACCTGTGATTAATACACACGCTCCCCGCCCCCCTCTCCAGCAGGACGGCCCGGGGTGGGAAAAGTCTTGATTGATCCCGCTATGTAGCAGTTCAGAGGGGAACAAAAGGCTAATGCGATCCTCCTCTGACCTCCCCCGACTGAGGACAGAACGCCAACACCTTCAGCTCCGAAACACAAAGCTAAAGGGTGTAAAAAGTACCAGAACATAATTATATTTGCGATAAATACTATACGGTTTCTACTATCCCGGTTTATTTCTGCTCCGTTGGTCTGCTGCTTTGCTGCTGGTCTCATTTCACTTTTACGATTTAACAGTTTATTTTAGACCACAAAGAGAAGAAAAGCCCCTAAAACACACACACAGTCCTGTGCCGGCAGAGAGAAGATGTAATAAGAGGATCCACTGCAGTTCTGCAGAGTCTTTAAGGACTTTCTGGACCACAAGATGTTTTATGGTAGCTACTTTCTGCTTGAGTTTTTTTTTCTTTCTCAAAATGTAACAATACTTTGGTTTGGGCAACTCTACCCACCTCTATAAAGTAGAATGTTCTACCAGTATTTTTATTGAGTGATACTAAAAGGTCTCAGAGTCAAAGAGTATTCGAATAAACATTTAAAACATTTAACTTAAGATCATTATTTTAAAAAATGTAATGTAAAAATGCATTTTCAGATCACTGGGGTATTTCATTTATCTCCTACATTGTCAATGTTAACTGACAAACAGTGTTTCATTTAGTCAATGACATGGTTGCCTGGAGACAAGCCACAAAAGTAAGAAACAACTAATTACCCATAACATCACAACTTACTAACTGTATTCAGTGTTTAACCCTAAGAATTGGCCTGTGGTCTATTCTTAGACCTGAAATTATATTAAAATATAGAAAACAAATGCAATTCAAATGTAGTTACAATATTGATTTGATACAACTACACATTTTAAAGGTTGCTGCAAAGAATATTTGATTTGTTATTCAAATCTATATTTAGTATTTGGATGTTTTCTTTTTCCAGCCACAAAATTTGTAACCTTCACACTTCATTAGCAAATGCCTTTAAAAATGTGGAATATCGGTTCTATATGGGAAAAGGTCAAATTAAACAAATAAATAAATATAGCCAACATATTACATAATATTCATATGGATATTGGATGTAAATTTTACAATGAGGTATTGGTATGAAGGTGTGGCAAGATTAATAATTTCAATATGTGTATAACTATATGTGCAGGCTACTACTGGTCTCTGGTGAAGGTCTCACATCTGTTGGAAAAGTAAACTATTTGATTAACCCCCCCAAAAAAATTCCAGACAGTAACTACAGAAGAAGAAACAATAAATCAATAATATATATTTCATGGTTAATTGATCATACAATCAAAAGATATAATAAAAAATTAAAGACTAAAATAGAATAAAACTATAGATTTTAGCTCAAATAAACACCGTCCAGGTACAGAACTGTAGGAAAGTGATGTAACGCATTTATACTCTGATATTTTATGTGACAGGTTAGCGGCTCCACTGAGTTCAGACATGTCTTCAGTCTGATGCTGCAAGCTGCAATACTGCACAACTGCAAGACTGAGATGTGGCAATACCTGGAAAATATGAGGCAAGAATCTGCTGCATTGCTTTTAGATTGCAGCTTTCAATTCACATTCAGAGAGCAGAGTGTTTTTGCTGCGCAGGGCTCGAAATTCAGAAGCTATCTACGCTCAAGGGGCATGAGAATCAATGCTGGGCATGGTTGATTCATCACCTAATGACAAGTACATCTACACAGCTAGCTGCTCTAATGGGGTCTTGTTGCTTGTTTTGCAAGAGCTTCGAAATATTTCTTTAATGAGCGACATTGTAAGATATAGGTTTCCTTTTTATGAGCTTGGTACAATAAAGAGAAGCCTATCACAGCTCCTCTCCTCAGGTTAAATAGCTCCCTTTCATCTCATAAACACATATGTTGTGTGAATTGAATGTAGGATAGAAATCTGAATGTAGGGCAGAATGTCTATTTTCAATGTGCTATAACTGAAATCATTCAACAAAAAGTGAGAAAGGTAATTTCAAACTTGAAAACATTAAAGCTCTACATAAAAAAAACATTCTTTTGTAACTTCTGAGATGAATTGTGGCTGCACTCTTGGAGGAATTTTGGTAGGATGGCCACTTCTGGGAAGATTCAACACTGTTTCATTGTTTCCCCATTTGCTGATTATGGAGTTTACTGGTTCAAAAGCCTTAGAAATGGCTTTAGCCTTTTCCAGCTTGCTTCATTCACATGATTACTTAAGAGTTTTGATCATAGCAAAGCTGTGATATTTGTTTATTTCAAATCATTTGCACATTTGTTATATTGTTTATATTGAATGTTTATACTGGATAGGTTTGGTAGGGTTTTATATAGGTTTTATATTGGTTTGTTAAGGTTTTATATTCCTTATATTCTTTATATTTCTTTAGAAGGCTTTAAATATTTGTGCTCTATTTATTG
>JBBIGC010000039.1:9918017-9929540 GCA_037576955.1 Lepidarchus adonis
AGAGAGAGAGAGAGAGAGAGAGAGAGAGAGAGAGAGAGAGAGAGAGAGAGAGAGAGAGAGAGAGAGAGAGTACACATGCACCAGAGCAAGGCTAGAAGTGCTCAATAAACATATGTCATCTAGAGAGCTGTGAAGTAAAACATGGACGGTGCATCTGAAATCTCAGTCAAATAAGCTTCCATTTTAATTTCCAAGTTGCCACACTCTTGCAACCGCTTCAGCACCCATTTCTGAGAAAAACACTTATTTGCTAGTTCTCTCGCCTTCCTCAGCAAAATCGTTTCCCCTGTGGAATATCAACCAAGCTGAACGTGTCAACTGCATTAAACGTGTAGACATGATAATTGCATGCTACTGACAACAGCAGTATCACAACCTGTTTGGGTGTCCTATCAAACTCAAGGTTGTAACCTGTCATCATTCGGTCTACTCTTAATGATAATGCACCACCATCCTAATTTATCCAGGCGGTGCGTCAACCAGATGACCCTTCGAGAAGATCTTTATGCATAAGAACAGTGAGACAACCCGTTATAATAAGGAATAAAGAACTGAGAAGGACAATTTAATCACATTATCTCTGCAGTCTTAATAACCAGAGACACACGGTCCACATGGACTAAGGGTTCTCAAGGTTTAGATTGGCCCCCAAGAGGAAAAGACTGGACTTCTTTTTTGCTCAAACAGGTGCAATGACCTTTTAACCACTTAATGAGATTAAGAGAGTAATTAGAATCAGAAGCACCAAGCAACCCCAGAGAACAACCAGTGTCCATCCCTGGTGCCATCTTGCCATTAATGCAAGAATCGTAATTACGTTCTTCCGTATGGATCCTCCGCCACCATGGAGAGTGGAGCATATGCCCATGAAGAATGAGCACATTTGTGCTCGGTCAACCAGCCCTTCTGCACTTGCTTTTGGGAACATGTTGCGGGACGGGGCTGGGGATAGTTAGAAATCTGCCCAAACCGTTAAAGTCACAATGGTGGTGGATTGCTCCTGAGGTGCTACTCTGGCCTGTTCATTTAAGATGATGTGTAACTATTGGGTCTGGACTAAGCACGCTCTCCATCTCCGGCAGGATCACCAGGAGTCAGGCAATAAGGGGGCCTGAGGACGGCCAAGGGGAGCCTTGGGAGCGCTAAAGCCGGCCACTTGCAGGGAAGTCCAAAGACAGCTGAGTGTCGTGGTTAATGCGAACACACACCTCCACAATGGCAAAATCAATGAAGCTTTATGTGGCATCAATCTCCACAGAGCAAGACCCGCCTGTCTACTGCTGGGATGGACCATTTGAGGCCAAATTGGGAGGCCTTTCAGAAAAACACAGGAAGCTTTTCTTCCTTTAGAATGGTGGAACGGTCCAGGACATGCTGCTAGCTGCCATGTTCTTCCAATTCATCAGCAGAGAACTGGATCTCTGCATCCTCTCAAGAGAACAACAAAGTGCCAGCAGAACAATACTTAAAGCAAGCCTCTCGTTCACCCCTTGTCACAGAAGATAAATCCACCATCTAGGGCTGCAAAATGCATTGTTCCTTAATCATTATTGCAGCACTGGCTTGCCATTTATAAATAAACCTGGGTTGATTTCCCAGGCAGGTAAAAAAAAGCCAGGTCCTGGACACATTTCCCTTTCGGTGGAGAATCTCCCATCAGAATGCTGGCCTAAAATTTGGTTCTAAATCTGAATATGGCCAGAGAACGTTATATCTGACTCCAACCACACAGTATTGTATTTTGAGTTAAACTTAACCCAACCTTGACTAAATTTTCTACCTAAACCTAAAACTGAGTCTGAAACTGATCTGTACACTTACCTGATGCCATCTTTACCCAATAAAAACTAAATAAAATTAAATATAAAATAAAATATAAAATATGTATATGTATGTTTCACAGAACTTGTTACATCTAAAATACATTTGCCCAAAGAAATTTAAGTGTAAATATCCATTTTGCATCACTAAACTGTCCTTTCTTGAGTCCTATTTTAATTTCCTGTACATCCATTTGTCAGGAGTGCAGGACTTGCGTACCTTGCTGCTACATTCTCTCACTACAGCCTGACCAAGGGGTGAAATAAAAGAAAGTAAAATGACGTATTTAGAATAAAAAAAAAAAAATAAATAAAAAATATATATATATATACATATATATATTTTTATTATTATTATAAATACGTCATTTTACTTTATTTTATTCTATTTTTATTTTTTATTTTTATTCCATTATTTTATGTATTTATTTATTATCAATAAGTCATTTTTACTCTTTATTTTTATATATTATTACGTATTTATAATAAAAAATAAATAAATAAATAAATAAATAAATAAAAATATATATATATATATATATATAAATCTGACAAATGCTTCTCTACAGACCAGAATGATGTGTAATCCCTGTCTAAAAAAATAAATGTTATATTGTTGCATCCTGACCGATTCTACTTCAAGATGAATTTCTGTCTGTTCTTTGGTGAATAAAGATGTTTACCTCACACCCAATAAAGAACTATGGTCAAAATAATGCAAGCCTGCCTTCAAGCGTCTGCCGATAATGGTTCATCAGTATTGTCAGGCAGATCGCAGTCACAAGAGATAGCAATATTGATTGCAATATGGTATTATAGGCATATCATGCAGCCCCGCACCTGACACAAGAAATCTCATAATACAGATCCACATCCAATAAAAAAGCAGATCACATGGACGAGATCAAAGGAGAGTGAATTAAGGGTGAGTAAATGAAGGTCTTGGCAAAGACCCTGCAATATAATTGATTGTTTGGCAAGCTGCGCATCCTCCTCCACACAACTGCCACACAACTTCCCCCCACCCCCACCCTGATGCCGTTTACACCTCTTGTTTACAATATACCCCCTCCGCTTGACCAGACATCTAGTTGGGAGTTCGGGGGCCCAGGGCTGCCGTCCCAATATCCCAGCTAATTACTTTTTAATTTACAGTGTGTCGTTAATGGGCTTGGCAGGGGGAGCAAGGTTAGACAGGCAGCAGAAGCCACTTCCTTTCCGTTCAGTAGAAGCGCGTCCTCCTTAATTAAAATGAATACTCTGGACATCCATCAGACAGACAGGGAGTGAGTGAGTGAGCGGGTGAGAAAGGAAGAAAGGCAGAGGGAACGGGAAGGACGGTCCAACGTGAAATGTAGCAACATTTTTGGTTCAAAAGCGCGAGAACATAAGGAAGACAACTACCTCCACGGCTCTCGCTGTCGGCCGGCTTCACCTGGATGGGGCGAGTCATCTGTGAAAAAACAAGAAAAACAAGGAAGGAACACAGGGGTTAGTTCAGGTATTTGCTAACAGTCTCCAAAGTGTCAAGCAATTCTCCAACGCCAAGACCACCTAAGGGCAGCATGGTTTGGTAGCTTGCTCTACAGAGAAGCAAGAAGGAAGGAAACACAACCCAGAAGACGTCCAAATTGCAAAGTTTTCTCTGTTTATACTGCCATGCGTGCTCAGGGGCAGAATGGCAGTAATGGTGAGGGTGAAGTGAAATGCAACAACAATAAAAGTGGAGGCCGTCTCAAGAGAGGGGGAGATCAATTCGGCCGTATTGATCCCTGGCCCTTAGGCTGTGGAGAGTGTCTGGCAGCCGAGGGTTCTGTGGTTAGGAGGGCTCACAGTAATCCACTAGAACCTGATAAGAATGGCATTTGCTGGATTAGAAACCTCTGTCACTACAGTCTTTGTGTCCTATATTTTTCTTCCCAGAATTTCTATAGCTTGATCTCGTTCGCTTTTTTCACTTATTTGCTCCCTCTCTAGAAACCGACAGAAGAAGGAGCAAAAACATTTGACCTTTTGTTGAAGAGCGCAGGATAAATTCATTTTAATATGTTTTTAAAGATACTGAATATGAATCTAAACAAAACAATAAGACTAACTACAAACAAATAAATAAATAAATAAATGATAAAAAAAAATACAGAATAATAAGTACTAAAGTGGTCTTCGGTCAAATGAATGGAAACCAAATTCAAAACTACCTAAAAACGAAGGAAATTAACATTACGTCAGTAACTAATCACAAACGAGTCTGTGATCTGAGGGTCATGGGTTCAAGTCCCAGCCTAAGCACCAATGAGGTACCCTGGAGCAAAATACTGTCCCACTACACTGCTCCCCAGACACTGATGACAAGGTGCCCACTGCTCCATGTGTGAATGGGCATATTTAGTTGTGGGTGCACTATGTGTAATGTTCACAATGACAAATACTCAGTCACTTTCACCATAGAAATACACCGCTAGTGTCAGAGTAAGTTTAAAATGGTCATTCTTAATTGCTAAAACATAACGCAAGCGATCTACACATATAGCAACATATTTTAGACTAATTCACACATATATCTTTGCCATGCTGATGTTGGTAGATGATTAATTTCAAGACTTCAGGAGAAATGAGTGTCTATCTTGTACCATTTATGTTAATCTTCCCTCAAGCCAGGTACTTTTAATTGATCCATAACAAACAATATCCACACAGCAGGCTGAATTTGGATGAAGGAGAGCTAGGATCTGTTGACTTTTTCCGAGCTTTCTGAATTTGTGCTCTTTCCAAACCCCCCCCTTCCCTTAATACTGTGGCAGCTTCGTTCCCATAGCAATTGCGACTGAAGATGCCCCCGAAAGCCCCTGAAAAATGTTTGAGAGAGTCCAGGATCAACATTTTTTCACTCCATCCAACATATTTTCTTTTACTGTCCAACTCTGGAGGCGAGCTGAAAAAGGTCAGTTTTAAAGACAGGCCAGTCCCATAAAAGCATGACTTGTTCAAGGAGAAACACCATAATGGGATTTTAAAACGGCTTAATAACATGCTGATATATGGGGGGAGAGGGCTGGGCTGGATTCATTAAGTGCTAAACGTATCCATTTTCACCTTGAGGAACTGAATAACCTTCCTCTCAGGAATTATTCCATAAATTTATCCATCGTAAATAATAACTAGCTGGGGCTAAGTCTGCGCACGAGAGGGGGAAAAGGGGGAAAGGGGTGACGTTAGGCCGTCCCAGGTCTGGGTTCAGGAGCTACGGCTCTTTATCTTGTACAGCTACCAGCTAGTATCCCGTTTAGAATAAAAACAACAAGCCATAAAAATACACCGTCAGCCACATCAGTTTTAGAATAGTAGAATACAGACGTGCAAAAGTTTGGGCACCCTGATCGAATCATTTTTAGTTGTTGAAGTACACATCCCATGCAGAGCACACACTCCTGTACAGGTTAGTGAGTAATTACTGTTAATGTAACATATTAGGGAAAAATACAATAAAATATGGCCTGTGAAAAAGTTATGGCACTTTTAATGTAATGTACTGTTGTTTAAAGTAAAGGGACTAGGACAGCGCCTTTTTAAGTATTGACATCAATGTTTATTCATCCCACAGAAAACAAGTTTTATAAATATATAAATATATATATATATATAACCCTATAGACTACAGGCTTCCCCATTCAGAAACCAATATATAGTTATATGATTGTAATGTTATATTATTAGAATTTTCTATGATATTACAAGACAATTTATATTATTATATTATATATTTATGAATCAGACACACACACACACACACACACATATATATATATATATAATAATATATATAAATAAATAATCAAGCTCCAGATTTCTTATTAGGAATCATTCCAGTCTTTGGCAAATTGCTCGACATCAAACCCAAGCAGAGGTGCACGTGAAGTTGCATTCATAAACGCATGGTAATACGTGTGCAACACTGCAAATGCAACATACTGTAATAGAGGCTTGTCTGTTGCTGAGGCTTGGGCTTCGTCCTCCGTTCCATGACTGCCTCACTGATTTCATCACGAAGATGAATGCTGAACACATTGGTCTTACTCAAGAGGTTTATGGATGTGTGAATGTAGTGACTGCAGGCCATGAAATGCTGTTGTTATGGGCTGTTTGCTTGCAAGAAGGTATTGTGTGTTGCCATTCCTCCACATATGGAAAAAGTTTATTACAATTTTCTTACCCCTAATGGCATATACACATACCTGGCATCGATTTTGTGCTACGCCTGCTCTGGTTTGGTGTTTTATCTGCTGAAACACTGAATTAATCATTGAATTAATCACTATTTGAAGTGAAATTTCAGTCCAAAATGAAATTTGTGCTATAGGCAGAAAACAAAGCCTCATTCAGTCTGGGCCCTAAGAGAAGCCACATACCCCCACACCCCCACACCCCACCCCGGGATTGTAGCGTGTGCTCATACACTGAGCTTCCTTTACTCATACGATAAACCAGAGACACAGAGGGATCACCTTCTGCAGCCATGCTACTCAAATAACAACATGTGTTCTAATTGTGATAGATTCCAGGAGGTTTCTGTGCTTGGAAACGAGGAGAGCATGAAGTTGCAGGAGCGAGGGGGATGGAGGGAAAGGGGTATAAAGGGAGAGAGAGTGAGTGAGAAAGAGAGATGCCTGCAACTGCCAGATAAGATTGCTTCTCAGCTTCTCAGCTGAGTGACACTTCTTCAGTCTAGACTCCGCCCTAACGCTCCCACGCATATGCCGACACACACACTTCTATGCTCCTTGAAGAGTGCTTCCCACAGCAGGGGTGCGGACGTCCCTGCGTTCGCCAGGCTGTTGTTTGAACTCTGCGGAACAATTCGAATCCCCCCACATCCCAAAAGGAGTGTGTTGACCGCGTCAACATCCGTTTACCATGATACACAGAGGCTGGAGCTCCCATGGTTAGTGTAGACTCTCACCGCAGTCCTCTGGATGGGATTTGAATGGCACCCTGTTTTTTCGGGGGAGAGACAGAAAGCCCCACCCGCATCTTTGTCCTTGTCTGTTTTTAGCAAATAAGCCCACGTAATCCTGGTCTTTACTACAGGAGCATTTCTGGAACAGAGGCCAATCACATAGAGCAAATAGTTGTGCAACAACAGTTTGGGCGGGGTGGAGGGTGGGAGGGTTTAGTAGTTCTGTGTGTGTGGGTGTGTGTGTGCAGGGACAGGTGAAAGAGAAGCTGTACTTGGCTCTGTTAATTCCCCATGCTGAGATGTTTACATTCCCTGTAAGTGTTGAATAAGGGTTTATGGTGATTGGTGGGTGAGATGGGGGGTTAATAGCGCACTGTGCTAACGCACTGTCAGTGTGGTCTTTCCACAAGTCTCCAATGTGTTTACTACTGTGGTGTAGCGTTTCCTAAATGCTTTACTATAATATGATAGTGATAAAGGAATGTTGTCGGCTGTTAATAAAGCACAGTGCTGTTCATTAAAGCCTATGCAGCATCATTACATGGGTTTTGACTTTCATCAAAATTCGTGGAGTTCTGATGGTTGCCCAGTGTCGATCCTTAGCTTCACTACACACTGGTTGTAAGATGCATATACAGTACATCGGATTGAATCATTTTAATATACTTGAAGTGGACGCTGTTAAACAGTTATTTAGGAAAATACAAATATCAGATTGGAACTTCGTAACGGCAGATATTCAATAATAGCAATGTTAATGTGAATGGTCATATGGCAACATATGTAAATCATTTATATATATATACATATATATATATACACCACTGTAAAATGCAGAGATAAAACTATATATGAGAAATATGTGCTGAAGGCCTGCTGGGCTTCACTGTGTGCAGAATCAGGACAATCAGCACATTACAAGCTGCAAATGTGGACCACGGCTGTTTGCTTCACTACATGACAAATGTGCAATAAAGCTGGTGCTGGTTTTGCAGAGTTGTGTGACCATTCATACAGAGAGCAGCTGCTGGAGACGATATAAATGACTTGCTTTTATGAGACAGACCACGAGCCTTAGTTACTAATGTACAAAAATACGTACAATGGATTTTTTGGTTCTTTCTCATATAGGTCTCTCAAAACAATGACCCTTTGGATTTACAGAGTATACACAGAGCACTCACAATGACGAACAAATCTGTGTCAGTATAATGAATATTCTGCTGCTATAGAACAAGGTGCCAATCAAACTCCGAACCAATTCATTGTTCTCCAAAGTTTTACTTTTTTGTAAGTTTTACTTTTACATACAAAAATATTGCATGCTTTGTTAGGTGCTCTTTTTCAAGGAACAAACGTCAGTGCATTATTATTATTTTTTGTTTGTTTTTTTTTTGTTTTTGAGTTTTTGTTTTGTTTGTTAAATTATGCAAAAAAAAAAAAAAAAGAATTAAAAAAATAATAAAATCATATGAAATCGGCCATCACACAGTCCTGACTGTATTGTGCTGCTCGACGTGCTAAAAAAAGCAAGCAATAAAAAAGTAAATGTGCAGTAAAATATACAGTGTTATATAGAGTTCTTTGCAGAGGATGTGCATTTCTCACTTTAGCAGAGCATCATTTGATCAGGATCATCCAACCGCACCCGCTTCCATTCAGCTGTTTATGTGTAAATGTAGGTAAATAAACAGCTTATTTTTTGAACCAGGACATTTGACCTATGCATGCTCCGCCCACAAATGGCATTCCGGTGAAGTTAAAGTAAGCGCACACACTCTTCTTGATACATTTTTTTTTCTGGAAAGTCACAACACATTTAATATGTTTTATTTTTTAACCAAAATATTAAATTCAACAAATACATTAATATTCTGCACTAATATACGCATAATTACTTAAGTATGTTCCCTGAAATATATGTAAATGTGTGTCCTTTGCAGAGGATGTGCACTTATTCATGGCAGAGGTAGTGGTTAGGAACTTGCGCTTGCCCAGGTACCACCTGCTGCTCCACATGTGAAGGGGTTAAATGTTAATGTTAAAAGTTTCATACATTTTTTTGCGCACTGTGTGATTGGGTGTGTTCACAATGACAAATTGTCACATTAGCAGAAAGTTATCTGATGTTGGAGGGATGTTTAACCATATAGGTGTTAGTAGGTGTAGGTAAATGAACAGCTTGGCTTATTTATTTATTTATTTTTCCTTAAATAGCAGTCAACCTAATTAGAAACGACAACATTTCAACAAAACACATTTTGTCAGAATAAATCCATTAATAATATTTGACTTCGTAGGAGGCATTTTAAGCCTGCATGAAAAATCATATTGTCAAGCCTTATGTTTATGATGGAATAATAAAGTACATTGAGGAAAACCTAGTTGCAACTTCAGCCATGTTGCAGTAGGTAGCACACACTATACATACATATGTATACTCACCAGTATTTTTTGATAACTTACTGCATTCATCTTGCCATCAATTCTGACAAAATTTCTTGTGCCTTTGTAGCTCAAACATCCCCAAAACATCAGTGATCCACCACCATGTTTCACAGTAAGAATGGTGTACCTTTCATCATGGGCCTTGATGACTCCTCTCCAAATGTAGCTTTTATGGTTGTGACCAAAATGTTCAATTTTCAGTCTCATCATCCAAATGACTTTGTGCCAGAAGGTTTGAGGACTGTCTCTGTGCTGTTTGGCAGATTGTAAGAGGAATTCTTTGTAGCATTTACGTAGTAATGGCTTTCTTTTGGCAACTCGACCATGCAGCCCATCAATCTCAAAGTGCCTCCTTATTGTGCATCTTGAAACAGCCACACCACATTTTTTCAGAGAGTCCTGTATTTCACCTAAAGTTATTTGTGGGTTTTTCTTTGCATCCCAAACAATTTTCCAGGCAGTTGTGACTTAAATTTTAGTTGGTCTACCAGACCGTGGTAGAACCCCTAATTTTCAACTTCCTAATTACAGTTTGAACTCTAATCCCTTTCCTGTTTTATAGGGTTCCACTACCTTTTTCTGTAGATCCTTATTTTGCTTTCCACATGACTTAGAATCCCCCCAAAAAATGTCAGTGCAGCACTGGATGAAAGATGCAGGGGTCTGTCAGGAGTCCAGAAACTCATTGACCTTTTATACACACCCACTAATTACAAGCAAACAGATCACAGGTGAAGATGGTTCCTTTAATAGCGATTTAAACTATTTGTGTCAAGTTGTCTCTATGTAAAAACAGTTGTTTGACAGTAAATGGCTTCAACCAAACACTTACCATGAGTGAAAAAAAAGTTTTTGTGTTATTATTCATATTCTCTGACAAATGGTCAATAAATCATAAATTCTGTCAGGGTTGGTAAACTTATGAACACAACTGTATATATAGCTGTTCTGATAGATATTGTGATATTGTGGAGTCATACCCAGTGATCTCTTCCAAATCTTTGACAAAATTTGAATAGCCACGCCCACCCTGTCATTCATGCCAAGAACAACATGGGAGACACTTCCCTGAAAAGTATAAGGCTTTCAGCTGTGTAAACCAACATAAACATGTATTAAGGCTCATTCCAACAAGTGTCAGAATGGAATTTAGGCTGTGATGTAATTTTACCTTAATAAGTCATACAACAAATGATGCTTTTGTATAAAAGTTGGCGTGGCTTATGTAGGTGCCATAATGTCTAATGAACCATTCAGTAGGAAATATTACAAACGCCTGGTGGTAAAATTGCATTTCTTGGTTTTACGCCCGTGTAAAACTCACCCTGTCCAAACAATAGTCCTTTGTTCACATCTGCCGTTAACTGCGGCTTGCGTAATAGGATCGTAAGTGAACAACTGTGAATGCACCCGAGTTGCATCACTCAGACCTTATGTGGAGCTGGTCTGGGTTTCTTATTGCACTCTTTCAGTCCATAGTTACATTAAATGCAACTTTATGTATATAGCACATTATAAATGGCAGAAGACCTGCATTTGCTGTATTGTTACATGTCTGGGAACTGGGAGGTGGGATCCGATCCCAAGTGGTCACTCGTGGAGATGTATTCTAATGGAAGGAGTGAATTGATGACCACCCAGGGTGCGTGGCAATGCATAAATACTGTTTAAAACCAACATCACAGTGTAAATGTAGGCAGTTGGGTGAAGCTTGGTGGGACTTTTACCAGGACATGTGCAACAGTAGCTGCTACAGAATGCAGAGCGCATGGATCGGCCATGTTTGCTTTAAAGGCTTTTCCTTTTAAATGTTTCTTGCTGAATCTTTAGATCTTTAGGGATGTGTGTAAAGATAAACACACCACCAAATGTGTCTCTGTGATGCACCTACTAGGATTAGCAGTTTATGATGCTTAGATCCCGTATATGAGTTCTGCTACCTTCTGGTGAGCCTGTGCATAGACGTGTGTGTGTGTGTGTGTGTTTTCCTGACGTTCGGCCAGTTGAGGAGGGAGATAACAGCCTATCCCCTGATCATTAATAAGCATTAGCAGGCCATCAAAGCTGCCTCTCCTCTGTTATTCCTAATAGGGAAATAAACATGTTTAACTGGAGCGTCCCAGCTGTGATAATTAATATTTCCAATTATTGATTTAAAAGTGCATTGAGTGGTGACAGCCCAGGGCCTCCACTCACCTAATAAATCTACTGCACTAGAAGAGGGAAGTGTGTGTGTGTGTGTGTGTGTGTGTGTGTGTGTGTGTGTGTGTGAGAGAGAGAGAGAGAGAGAGAGAGAGAGAG
>JBBIGC010000039.1:9934656-9948112 GCA_037576955.1 Lepidarchus adonis
AGAGAGAGAGAGAGAGAGAGAAAGAGAGAGAGAGAGAGAGAGAGAGAGAGAGAGAGAGAGAGAGAGAGAGAGACAGAAAGAGAATCCACGCAGAGCAATGATGGAGCGAACAGGACCATAGCAGCAAATGCACTGTCGTGGATCATGTTAAATTGGCGGCCCAGCATATTGTGCGCACACACCTGCTAATAGCTGCAGGTTTGTAACTGTAATTGCAGTCAGTGGAAAAGCCCATGACACCATGTTGCCATGCCATTTTTACCATAAAGCAGATTAATACAGGGTAATTACTGTAGCGTAATGCTTAAACGCTGCACCACAAATCTATCACCACAATTACTCACTACCTCCGTTTCTCTAAAGAGTTAGCCATGGGGAACGAGCTTTTTCCATTTCACTGAGCTGCTCCCTTTGAACATTGTGTAAAAGTGAAGTCCAAATATAGCCCATGCTTAGTGTCTGAGGTAACTTCTTTAGCTTTGCACTTGAGCTACTAGGCTAAGGTGCTAACAAGTAACAGAAGCTTTTAGCCACTTGCTGGGGTTTTCTTAATGTCTATTTAACATATTATATATACATGATTATCATTGTGAAAGCATTTCATTCTACAAAGTACACCTCAATGAAATGTGACGTGCAGTAACCCATCTACACGTGAAGCAGGGGGCAGCTATCAACAGGTGGAGCAGTGTAGCAGAACAGCGCCTTGCTAAAGTGTGCCTCAGTGATGCCTGGGCTGGGATTAGAATCTGTGACCCTCTGCTCTCAATGCAAGGTCCTAACCAAAATACGGTACTACCACTGTTAAGATCATATTTATTACACATGAATTATATAAGACCTTGCAAAAATATGGCCAACTGGCACAGTCTGTGGCAGTCAGGTGATTTGTGTATGGTAGTAATTAGCCACAGAGCTTTAGTTTGGCTAACTTCCTAGCATAAATAGTACAAACACAAAAGTGAAAATAGTAGCATAGTTGGTCAAAGATTTTAATAACACAAAAATGGATCAGAACATGAAATTGCACACCAGCAAATTTGGATGTCTGCAACAAAATATGAACCTCAAACTCTACACTTTGAACTGACTCATTGCTGCTTCCACAGGTAAACGCAAAACATTACAGTCTAAATGGGGTCGTTATTGCCCCCAAGGGTAAACACACAACATTACAGTCTGGACTGTGTCATTACTGCCCCTACAGGTAAACACACAACATTACAGTCTGGACTGTGTCATTACTGCCCCCACAGGTAAACACACAACATTACAGTCTGGACTGAGTCATTACTGCCCCCACAGGTAAACACAGAACATTACAGTCTGGGCTGTGTTTTTACTGCCCCTATAAGTAAACACAGAACATTACAGTCTGGGTTGTGTTTTTACTGCCCCTATAAGTAAACACAGAATATTACAGTCTGGACTGAGTTTTTACTGCCCCTATAAGTAAACACAGAATATTACAGTCTGGACTGAGTTTTTACTGCCCCTATAAGTAAACACAGAATATTACAGTCTGGACTGAGTCATTACTGCCCCCACAGGTAAACACACAACATTACAGTCTGGGCTGTGTTGTTACTGTCCCCACAGGTAAACACAGAACACTACAGTCAGGACTGAGTCATTACTGCCCCCACAGGTCAACACAAAATACAACTGGACTGACTCATTACTGCCGCACAGGTAAACACACAACATTACAGTCTGGGCTGTGTTGTTACTGTCCCCACAGGTCAACACAAAACACTACAATCAAATGCCACTACAAAACATCTAAGTCACTCAGAGTGCATCCCTTTATCCAACATTTGAACAACACATGGACAAAGCCTAGGATATGCAGTTTGCATGCTGCTGATGTATAAGTTTCTATTAGACTCTTGGTTCTAGTGCCCAAATAAAGCAGTAAGTGTCAGGCACAAATCATGTCTTGTCTGACTGACTACACGTAACCATGCCCTGAGCGTCCTTTTCAGAAATATAGAAACCCTTCTAAAAAGCTGCTAGGAGGGGTGGGTGGCGCAATAAAAGAATCTCATCAGGGTTGTAATCGTTTCTCTTGTTTGGCTATTGATCGTGTGGGTGGCTGTAATTTTGCGGTGTGTTTGGTCCAGGCAGGTATATGCTGTCGGAAGGCCACTCTGAGAATACTGTAGACAGTGCCGTCGCTGTAATGAGCAGCTTGTAAAAATGAGTCTATGTTGTGTTGGACTTCAGAGCAGTTCATCTCTGCAATGAATAGTTCCCAGTGGACCAGGTGGTTAATGCCATTTATTAATAGAAGCACGTAGGCAGTACATTGGGCCTGAGCCCTCTGAGAACCCTTTATTAAGGCATCTGGATGGAGAGAAAGTGAGAGAGAGACAGCGAGAGAGACCCACGCTATTGATTGTTCAGCAGATTGTGCGAGTTTGTGTGTGCGTGTGCGTGTGTGTTAGGAGTGTGTATAAGGAAGGACGCCCCAGAGCATCGATAAAACTCATTTGATTGGGTAGTGACAGTGATTAAGGAAGAATAAAGCTCGGCGCCTTGCCAATAGTAATTATCACAAGCTCTACTCTTCGCTTTTCGAGCCACGGGAACAGAGATCAGAGGCCAAAGGTCGCCACAGACCAACCCTGAACGGAGCCATTGTGAGGCCGGATCAAATAGTAATTAAAGCACCATTAGAGCTGACATTACAAACCATGAGTGAGCAAACAGCACCAGCTGTGTACATCTAAAGCCCACACATCCATATGTTTTCTAATGGAGTTTAACTGATAGACGTGATGATTTCCAGAGACGACAAAGGGAAGAACAGATTCATATTTTCAGAAATTCTATGAAAAGTGCCAATTCAAACCTAACGCAAATAAAAAATTGTGTTTGATGGTAGATTTTGTTTATTATAATGTAAATTGAAGTGTTAAAAAGTTATTCTTGTGGATACAGTCTTGTTCTGCAATATTACTCAAAATTAGAAAGGTAATAATCTATAGAAATATGCTGCATATTGATTGTCATTGTGAACACACCCCACCACACAGAGTGCACCACAATGACATGTGACCTTTGGATTTAACCCATCACACATGCTCACATGGAGCAGTGGGCAGATATCAACACGCCCGGGGAGCAGTGTAGTGGGACAGTACCTTGCTCAAGAGAACCTCAGTGGCACCTGGGCCAGGACAAGAACCCGTGACCCTCCGGTCACATGGTCAAGGTCCAATCCAAGAGGCCTCTATTTATTGATTATATTTGAAAGGATTTTAGTTGCTATGATACAGTAGTTTAGAAAAGTTGAGGTTCCCTGGTCAAATGACATGATCTTCTAAGCAACTACATGGGGTAACCACTTCTGCACAATGCATTTTAATACATAATCACTCTTAGCCAAGCATAAATAAAATTTACATAATGGAAAAAATTAAGCACAGTATGTAGAATGTGCAAAAGTTATGGTACATTTTATTATTTTGTGTGTGTGTGCAACCTTAACAAATAAATTTAAATTAATAATATATTTTTGTAGAACTTTCTCAGTATTTATGTTCCCCATATAGGATATTTGTGTCACATTTCGGTCATTTTTTGTTTTTGTCATGCACTGATCTTGCCCTCTCTTCCCACCCGTCCCATTGTCGGATCCCTGCTGTATTCTGTTGCACCTGTTTTAGCTGTTGTATCTGTAGTTCCCTTTAGTTCTATGTTCATGTTATGTTCCATGTAAAGTGGTTGTAGTAGCCCTCATTTTTTCATTTTTTTAATGTTTTTAATTTTTTAAAGTTTAATTTTTAAATTTTTTAAATTTTCATAAATTTAATTTTTATTATTTATTTTTATACATGTAAGACTCTTCCATCTGCGCTTACATACAACTGAAAAACTTTTACCGTGTGGAAAGAAAATCATCCTTTACATTTGTACAGTGGAAACACAGGTTTGAGAATATTTATTAAGACAGTAGCTCAATTGTGCAACTGTAGTCTTCAATGGGCTAATCGCAAATATCATATGGTCATTTTAATTTGCTTTCTCCTGAGCTGGTACTGGCAGTGTAAGTATTAATTTTACAATTATATTGAGGCCTTTAATCCAGCAAATTCCATTTTTTTGTTAATTACACGTTGATGTAACAGATTTGCCACCTAGTGTAATACTACTGGTTACAAAATCCAGGCCCTGAAGCTATATTCCTTTGTATTCCAGGTCCAAAACTGGTAACCACTGGTGTAGATGGTGAATCTACATTGACATCTAACACACACCTAACCCACACACAGAGTTACGGAAAATGAACTACTGCTCATGGAACTGTTTCTTACCTGAAGGTGAATCCAGAGATTTCAGACAAGGCAGCAGCAGAGGAGAGCATGGAAAAGAAAGTGAGAAGAGAGAGTGATTAGTTTCTAACAATACCTTGTAGCAGTGGTGCACTTTTTTTACCTTTGGAAAAAGATCAGAGAGTAAACGTTGGCGTTTATAGACTGTCTGAATTCTCGCAGCCGGCGCTGGCAGTAATAGCGCTTCTATACTTCTGTTCTGCATGTCGCAGTTGGTGCCGCCACAGGTGGCAGAGTTTCAGGAATAACACTGCAGACAAAGTCTTTGATGTGAGTCTCTTAAATGAGGCTTGAAAAACAGCAAGAACACAAATAATAATAAAGTTTTCTTTAAAAAAAACATGCTTTGTTAATGTGTTTCTGCACAGTCCGACAGAGCCTGGCGCCACAGCCTCCTGCTCATTCTCGGACCATAAAACACACACACTCGCATACACACACACACACAAACACACACACATACACACACACACACTCTATGGGCATAAATATGCATTGGCACTCGGCAAGCACAGACCCCCGATCCATACTCTGCCACGGCCATCTGCATTCGGCGGAGTCAAGCTGCGCTCGCTGCTTTCACCCTCCTCCAGTCCTCCATACATCCCAGAGCCAGATCCCCGCACCCACATCCAAGGCAACCTACACTTGGCAAACGAGACGGCAAAATAAAAAAAAAGGCACGCAGCTTGCTTCAGCGCTGACTCTTCCCCACCACCAGTGCAGAAAATAGCAGGCGAGAGAGATTACTTTCATACCCCGCACTCCTGCTTAATGTTATGGAAAGTGAAAAAAGGAGAGATTGTGGTAAGGCTCGGGTAATATAGAAGGAACCATTCTGTGAAATATAGGCAGAAAAGTGGGAGTATGGCAATGTCTTCCTGTTTTCTGAGAGTATACACCCATTAAAACACCCTGACTCCTTTGTGCTATTCTAAAGCATGCTATACATATATATTTATTTTTATATATGTATAGAATTTATATGTATGTAAATATATGTATATGTATTTAGCACCATCTACACCCTGACTATATATATATATATTTATATATATATTTAATTATTATTATTGTTGTTGTTGTTGTTGTTGTTGTTGTTATTTTTATTATTATTATTATTATTATTATTATTATATATATACATACACACAGACACACACATATATATATATATACATAGGACTGGGATAAAGGCCAGAATCTGAAACACAAAACAAACTAGTAACTATTCACAAGTGTTTGAGCTGAATGGACAAACTGTGTCAAAAACCTGGTCCTCCAAAATTGGAGTTCCCCCCTCAGGCAACTTTTAACTATAAAAGGTTCTCCATCCTGTCAAATCTTAACATATCCACCTATTTAAATACTTGTTAGAGAAACAAAAGCAGTTCTTCAATGTTGTCACTCTAAAGAACCCTTGGCACCTGTTATAAGAACACAGAGCAACATCTTGTTTCATACTCAGGCTGCCAAAACGAGAAGTTCAATATATAATAATTTATCTGTAGTAGTTTTCAGAAAAATGTATGTATAAGGTTTCCCCATGTTTACAGAAAGAGCTCTGAATGAAAAATGTGTTTTATTTTACATGACACCTACAGTGGTGTGAAAAAGTGTTTGCCCCCTTCTTGATTTCTTTTTTTCCATGCTTGTCACACTCAGATGTTTCAGATTTTAAATATGAGTCAAAGACAACACAAGTAAACACAAAATGTGTTTTAAAGTGAAGCATTTAATTATTATTATGGGAGTAAAAAAGTCCAAACCTACATGGCCCTGTGTGACAAAGTGATTGCCCCCTAAACCTAATAACTGGTTGGGGCCTTAGCAGCAACAACTTGCAATAAGTCTTTTACAGCAATGTGGAGAAATTTTGGCCCACTTATTTTTGCAGAATTGTTGTAGTCCAGTCACATTTTAGGGTTATCGAACCATGAACTGCTTTTTTACGGTCATGCCACAGAATCTTAATAAGATTCAGGTCAGGACTTTGACTAGGCCACTCAAAAGTCTTTATTTTGTTTTTTAATCAGACAATCAGAGACTTGCTACTTTGTGTGTTGGATCATTGTCCTGCTACAGAACCAAAGTTTGTTTCAGCTTGAGGTAATGAACAGATGGCCGGACATTCAGACAGCAGCATTCATGGTTCCATTTATCACAGCAAGTCTTCCAGATCCTGATGCAGCAAAACAGCCCCAGACCATCACACTACCACCACCATGTTTTACTGTTGGTATGATGTTCGATTTTTTGAAATGAAATGTTACTTCTACGCCAGATGTAATGCAACACACACCTTCCAAAAATTTCAACTTTTGTCTTGTAAGGGCACAGAGTATTTTCCCCAAAGTCTTGGGGATCATCAAGATGTTTTCTGGCAAAATTAAGCCGAGCCTTAATGTTCTTTTTGCTCAGCAGTGTTTTTTGTATTGGCACTCTGCTATGCAGGCCATTTTTATCCAGTCTCTTTCTTATGGTGGAGTCATGATCACTGATCTTAACTTAGGCAAGTAAGGCCTGAAGTTCTGAATGTTGTTGTGGGGTCGTTTGTGACCTCTTGGATGAGTCGCTGCTGCGCTCTTGGGGTTACTTTGGTTGACTGGCCACTCCTGGGAAGGTTCACCACTGTTCCATGTTTTCACCATTTGTGGATAATGGCTCTCACTGAGGTTCACTGGAGTAAAAAACTGTATAACCTTTTAATTATTACTTTTTCATTTGTTACTAAATTTCTTTGGATCTCTGTCTTTAAGCCTTTAAGGATCTTTTGGTCTATTTCACTTTGACAGGCAGGTCTTATTTAAGTGATTTCTTGATTGAGAACAGGTGTGGCAGTAATCAGGCCTGGGTGTGGGTAGAGATATTGAACTCAGGTGGGGTGGGGGCAATCACTTTGTCACACAGGGCCAGGTAGGTTTTATCTGAAACATTTAAGTGTGACAAACATGGAGGGAAAAAAATAAGAACTTAGGAAGGGGGCAAACACTTTTTCAGAGCATTGTATGTATGTATGTAGAGCAGATTTCCCAAAGCTGGTGACAACACAATTTTCCCTCAAGCCAATTTATTTACCAATTAACATGTTGGTTCAGCCAGTGAGGTTAAGCAGGTAAATCATCAAACACCAGCTCTCCAGGCTTGAAGTTGGAGAACCCTAATGTAGATGGTTGAAAATGCATTTTACCATAAACATACATTTTGACTGTTTGGTAAAGAACCATTAAAAACATAAAATAAATGAACAAATTCCTCAGACACAACCCGAGTAAACTTCTCAGTAAATTCACATTTCTCTAGACTGAAGCATTTCAAGTCAAACCACGGTGAATGTCTTAGTTACGAAGTCAGTGATGTAACTTAAGACATGAACTATGAAGAAAATTTGAAACATCAATGGAATTCTTTTCAAAGCTTTTACCTAGACAATACGTCATGGAACCTTGATTTTAGAGAGTGTAAGGAACATGTTAAGAAGTAATTTGTACTTTTTCTTGGTGAGACCATCAAAGAGTTGGATTCTTTTTGTTCTTGAGAGAGAGAGAGAGAGAGAGAGAGAGAGAGAGAGAGAGAGAGAGAAAGAAAGAGAGAGAAAAAGTGTGCCTTTCAGCACCATATTTGTGGGGACAGCTACCGGCCTCTTACTGCGCTTCCTCTGCTGTGGTGTTGTTGGGTCTAAACTTGCTTCTAAACGTTTGTTCCTACACTTCTACATGCAGCATTTCCTGCTCTTCATATCGTCCCCTTAAAGCAGGTTTGTTGAAACTGATTTAGTGTCATGGTCAAAATGAAGTTTAACCCAGTGCCCTGCACCCAAGCTGTATTTCAAAAAGGCTTTATTTGCAGTGCATGTTCAAATTTAGTGCTGCCCATCCAATACTCCTTGCATGCATGCATTTACACAGCATTAACACTTCCCTGCAGCTGAACTAACTAGTGACCTTGAATTATGCTGAATGTATTCTGTAGTTGCAAATTTGATTATAGTATTACAAATCCACAATCAGAGATTTGCAAACACAAGGTGCAATCAGACATGCCAGAATCTGAATGAAGTGGGTTGCCAATGTACATTTCACAGACAGTTCCAGCAGTCACTTAGATTTAAAGTATAATTTTGGGACAAAGATGTGCGAAGTTTGAATCGCATATAGGTTAATGAAAGCCCCAACTAATCCAATTGAAAAGCAAAACACTTATTTAAATAAAGCAAAGAAAACAAGGCATCAAAAAAGTGATGAAATCAAAAAGAGCTTTTCAAATCCTCCATTTGATTACTGTGGCTGTTTCCACTTATGGTGGAAATTGCTTTTGGGGTCTTTGATAAATCTATGAACGTGGGTTTCATTTATTTTGGACTGTTTGGCTTCAGTGGGCGATGATGTTAAACACACATGCAAGACAATGTCTGACTTCTAATTTTTTATAGGCCATACTTCATCTCATACTGCGCACCCAACAGTAACCAGTGTCTCCAATGAGAAAGATTAGTTTTATTCATATTTTCATTTGATCTATATGTTGTCATTTCTGAAGCAGTGAAAGCAGCACTGCTAAATTAGCATCTAGAGAGCTAAACTAGTCTCTGGTGTACACCATGTCATTCGAGCATTCTCTAGCGTGTGCTGTGGGTGATAATTTAACACTAGTGGTTTTGCTGTGTGTGTAGTGTGTTTAATATGAATGTTGACAGCTTGAGTAATAGGTGACAAGTCACACATATCTGTACTGCTGGCTTGCTGAACTGGCCCAGAATGGTTCAGAACTGTTGAGAAATGCATTATCCTCCCCAGTACTTAAACTGCAAATACCTTAACCTTTGTCGTCATTTAAATAATATGTATTACTTAATATTTACTCATGTTATACATTATTCAGGTTCTTAATGAGGTCGTTCATATATCAAATACATATTAATTTTTTTTTCTAAGGCAACTCATATGAAAATGGAATATATTACTGTATCTTTCCAATATACTACAACATACAACACCCTCTACAATTATTGGCACCTGCTGATCCAACGTCTTTATTATTCCTCTGACTGTAGATACAGGCAGGTTTAGGTGAGTAGCTGTTTTCTTGTAGCCATCTGCCTCACTTGAACAGCATGTTTCTTGTCTTTTCCATGTTAAAGAGCAATAGGACTCTGTGTCACATTATATTTATTACCCAGGGAAACAGGAAGTCAAACATTACTCATTAAAAGTTCCAATTTACTCTGATCAACTCGAAATTGCAAAATGTTTCAATTACGTTTATTTTATTTAAATTGCTACTGTTGCAATTTTATTAAAATAATAATTTCTTCGATTTTTCTACAATTTTCAGTGTGAGATTATTATCCTTCAATAAAAATGTAAGTGTTTTAACACATTGTAACCAGGAGTGCTAATAATTGTGGAGGGTGCTGTATAAATATAATACAATAAAATATACAGCTAATATAATACATCTTCTATAGCAAGGTTATGACCCACTGTGGCACCTTTAATTTTAAGAATAGCGAATAGCTTGGACATATTGCTGTAGCACCTTTACATTATGTAAATTTACTAACCTTCACACTCAACCATCTTTTTGTCAAAAGTAGCTTTTTAAAAGAACTACCAGTTCTTCAAAGCACAGACCATTTTTGTGTAAAATTACCTTCACTCTTGTTGCTGGGAATAAACGCCAGGCTTGGCTTGTTGGATGCCACCTTCTGAAGTTCTTTTAATGCTAATACATTCTCCTTTCTAATACTTATAGAGTCCATCCTCACTGGCTTTACTTCCAACCACTTCCTCCCTCAATTGGGTTACATTGTCAAAGGCATGGATTGGTCCCAGTTCTTCACCTCGACCGTAATCTTCTCCACAGAACTTGGCTACATGCTCTCGAAGTGTGACCACATGCTGGGATGGTTACCAAGATATTTTCTCTCTTACGACATCCAAAGGGTTAACTCGGGCTATACACTGCACAGACCCATGAGCCATGATTTAAGTTCCATGGGATTATATATAGGCAGTTGTATTACAAGCCAAAGAGGCTCCTAGATGGAGGAAGGAATCTTCTCCTCTCCTGCTGGGAAAGAAAAGTGCCTTCATGCCAACCCATTTCAGAGAAGAATGAGGTGTTTTACATAATGTGTGATGTATCTGCATAGTGTAGCTACTTTGTTCAGCAGCTGACAATGTTTGTAAACTCCAGGGAGCAGGCATGGGATAGAGTTTAAATGATGAAATTCGAGAGCTTATAGGTAATGCTGTTTTCTCCTGTATCTCAGTCCTGGACTCAACGAAGTTATGATGCAAGAGGCCTGAAGCGAGAGTGCTCCGATGATGATAAACAAACAAGCGTTTTCTCCTTTCTCAGGCAAGGGGGGGGTGGAAGGAAGTGGAGGGGAGGATGGGAGCTGTGAAAATAAGTCTCAGGGGTGCTGGAAGACGAGCTGATTTCAGCTGTGCTCAGATGGGCGTCTGAAGTTGCACGCCGAGCGTTAGATGTTTGAGGAGGGCTGATGCAAGAGCAAGTGAAGCGTAGCGCGAAGGAGGACGGGCACATGGTAAGTTCCATCTGACGATGCGGGGGAGGACACATGGGTTGGGTTGGAAGTGGAGGTTAAAAGCCATGCTCCACCATTTCAATTGGATGAACATCATGCCCTTAAATACATGGCTCTTGACCTCAAAACCTAAATTTAGTTTTATCCATGTGTGTTTGGACTTGACTGAGCGGCTATTAAAACCAGTCTGAGATCCACCAAACATTTCTAATACATGGAGGTATTAAAAGTGTTAAAATGTTAAAAAAATATGACTTTTTTTTTTTAATCAAAATCTTTTTATTGAGTTTTTTGAAACCAGCACCCCTCCAAGAGAAAGAAAGGAGATAAATAATAAATGAATAAATAGGGGGGAAAAAATAATATATGAGACATTGTTTTATAGTAGTTCAGAGAAGGTTCTGTCCCAAAAACTTCTTTTTAAAATGCATAGTTACCAAAGAAAATGAAGAATTTTTTTCAGATTTAACAATATTTTACCACCTACATGTCAGAACCATTCAGTGTAGAGTTTTTAGTGTCTTTAGAAGGAAACGTTTATTTCCAAACCACTATGAATCACATTAATCACATGAATTCCCCCATAACATTTCTTATAGCAATACCAAAATTAGCTTTGTGCAAAATAAAGGGACAAACTTTACGTCATGTCTTGGTTGACCAATTAAATTTGTGGTTGAAAACTTGAGAACTTGAGAATTTTGCCAAAAGTATTAAGGAACCGTCCAGACCGCATTCTGTCCTTTGTCTTTTGCAAGTCTCTGACACTTTAATCTTAAAAGAGAACACTGAAGACAAAGCTGGAGCTCTCCTGTGATAATTTGGGTCTCCACTTCAATCAGCCTCCTCAGTAATCGCATCAGAGTCTATCTCCATCTAAAGCCCTTCCTTCTCTCACCCTCTTGCACAAAGACAACAGGCCTTTTGTCAACCCAAGAGACAATTTTTTTTCTATTCTTCACAAGAACAGTAAAAAAAACTCTTGAGGGGAATCGAGATCAAATAATGACTGTCAGTTTAATCAGGCTTATTCAGGCCTATGACTTATTAAACTTCGATCATAAAATTTCATATTCTCTTATGTGCATCACAGTAATTGTATCAGGTCACAGAATTGCATTCAATAAAAAAACGAATCATATAATCCCTCAATAGCAGTGGGGCACTCAGTGGCAGGGGATAGAGATTGACTAAATAGTCTAATCTGACAGAAGCGAAGCTGTAAAATACTCATTTAACACTATTAACGTCCTTCGGCACAGCAGAATATGGTGCCAGTAACACGGCGTAATTTATGACACCTCCCCCGCTTCTTATTTTTATGTAGGGTAATAATTGGACATATAGATATTTAGCATGTTCCATACTGTATGAGTCAAGTAAGTAAAATTAGGGCATGAATGATTCATAAAGGCAGTTAAATTTTAATGGGGAACACAGACAGAGTGAGAGAGCATTTATTATATATTAAAGATCGGATCCGGGAGAGGCCTAGGACGAGAAACAGAGGGATGTTAGCAGAACAGAGTGTAAGAGAACGACAGAGAGAGAAAGAATGAAGGAATGGATGAGATAGAGTGATAAGTAAAGGTTGTGACAAATAGGGGAACGGGGATAGGATCCTTCCCTGACGCTTCGTGATGTGACACTTTGCTGACACGTGGGCGGCGGATCCCCTGCAGTTTGTCTGCACACACTCCGCACTCAGACACATGTATTCACACATTGGAACGTGTTACATCTGCACGCTGCGTACACAAAGATGGAAAAAAACTGAGAAAAAAACAGTGCACGTACATATTCACCTCTTAGTATTTCAGGCTAATGCTAAGGTTTAGCACAAAAATGCTAAGATGAGGGTTCAGCTTAAGCCTTTAAAGGGTCAGTTCCAGGCTGATTTATAAATGTAATTGGCTGATTTGTTTCAGGGCCTTGAATCAAGTTGTAAGAAAAAACAGTGCATGTACATATTCACCTCTTAGCATTTCAGGCTAATGCTAAGGTTTAGCACAAAAATGCTAAGATGAGGGTTCAGCTTAAGCCTTCAAAGGGTCAGTTCCAGGGTGATTTATAAATGCAATTGGCTGATTTGTTTCAGGGCCTTGAATCAAGTTTTAAGCACAAAAAAACATTAATATTGATTAAACACTGAGGAAATAGCATAGCATGCAGGCCACTGAAGCTGTCCATCCAGTAAGTTATGGCTCCACTACAATAACAGAATAGTGGCTCTAGATGATTCAAAAGGCTGAATGCTACTTTAAAGAAAACGTGTCATATTTTTTAATGGTATTATAAAAATCTACACCACTGTGTAAAATAATTACTTTTCAATCAAACAAAAATGATGTGTATTATGATGCTGTTAAATCCATCCATCCATTATCCAAACCGCTTAAACCCACGGGGGAAGCTGGAACCGAACCCAGCAGACTACGGGCAAGGTTCACCGTGGACAGGAAGCCAACCCATCGCAAGGCAACACAGAAACAGACAACCACACACACACACACACACACACACACACACACACACACACACACACACACACACACACACACACACA
>JBBIGC010000039.1:9949201-9960035 GCA_037576955.1 Lepidarchus adonis
ACACACACACACACACACACACACACACACACACACACACACACACACACACACACACACACACACACTCATACCTACAGACAATCTAGAGTAACCAATCCACCTAATCTGCAAGCCTTTGGACAGTGGGAGGAAACCGGAGCACCCGGAGCTGTTGGATGTGTCCAGAATAATGAAAACAGTTGATTCTTCAATGAAGTTTAATGAAGTTCTATTAAAAATTATTATCCAGAACAGCTCAAATCTCTAAGTAGATATTGTATTAACATTCTGCAAATTAATGTGTAAGGTGGTGCAGAGTCGGTGCAGAGTTTTGTGCTACTGAGCTGTGTTGTTATAGTTTAGTCCAGTGCTGCCCAATACCAGTCGATTGCAAAGGCATATGAGTTGAACGCAGGGCCCTACTTTTAAAAATACACTCTACCGTGCATGTGAGACTGCACAACGTAAAACAAGTGACACACGAGCCACCAAACACTACAGTACAGGAAGAGTGGGGTAGATCACATGTCATTAAATAAAGGGTGTTAGCCAATCATCCATCCCCACTGTAGCGTTTGGCATTTGATTGACATCTCATCTTTTGTAACAAGCGTTGCTGTGGATGCTCGGTCAACCACGTGAGCTACTGCAAAACTCCAGGCAACAAGTCACCTAGTTAGTGGCTAACAATGTATTTACTTCTAAAGAAATGGTCTAAAAATTAGTGGGGGAGTTGGACCAAGTAAGAAACCTAAATCGGATTGTCCATTTAAAACTACCCAACAAAAAGTAAGCTAAAAGAGAAAGGTTAGGGACTATGTTTGGACAATGATTCCATTCAGTTTAAGACATCATTGGAGTAAAAAAATATATTTGTATATATTATATATATCATTGTAAAAGCAGCTAACAAGCCAAAAACATGTGGGCACCCCTGCTCTAGTATATCTTGTTGTTTGACCTTGTGCCTGTTATTTTACTGTGTTTTTGGTTTTTGCCTTTGATATTCCTGTTCTGCCTGTTTTTTGACCTGGACCATGTTTTTACCTGTTTTTTCTGCTTTGCCTTTGTCAAATCCACTTACTCCTGGTTTGCCTGGGTTGCTTTTGGATCTGTATTTTGGAGGAAGCATCATTAAAAGATCCTTTTACTTGCACATGTGTTCCAGAGCTATTTACTCAGGCCTTGCAATATCTAAACAGTAGGAACAATGGTATGAGCTTGAGAGTGAGAGGCTAGAAAACTACAGAGGAGTGAGGACCACTGTGAAAGTTATATATAAACATGATATTATGTTATTGAGGTATTTAATACATCCTGATGAGGTTTATGTTTTCTATTAATATAGAACTATTGTTCTATGGTTCTTAGAACTAAGTCATTTGCAGCTCACAACTGGAACATAAAGCATTCTTAAAAAATTATCTCAGTTACAGACTAGTCCATTATTTTCACGAGCTCTTTTGAAGCGTATGTTATTGGCAAAAATAAACAGACACATGGGCAAATGCTGAGGGGTCAAAATGACCCTATTTCTGCCACTGACTGAACACATAACACGTACTTACACACAGATCCCCACACACAAACACAGAAAGCCTTTTTTGTTCTTATCCAATATATTCTCTCACACACACATCACATTTCACAAATACACACTTCAGTTCAGTCTACCTTAATCACATGTACATTCATCAAACACACAGATACACACACGCACCTCACCATCTGATAGATCTGAGCAGAGAGACAGGAGATAAAAGGCGACAGAAGGATCAATTTAAATGATCTATGAAAGATATTAGTAATGACATTTATGAATACTTTATGGAACATAGAGAATGTCATCATAAATTTTTATATAGGGAAATGAGGCAGGAATATAAAACAAACAGCATTAAAGTTTGAACGAGGCTCCCACGTTAAACCACACGGGAGCATAAGACGTGCAGCAGGAAGAGAGACAAGAAGACAGAGAGACGTGGGAAAAATATTTTGTATACGGCTATTCTGGAGCTGTGAGACAGACGGGGGGGCGAAACATGTCCAGTCATGGCTCGAACCAGAGGAAAGAGTCGACCATCAGGCTTGTTATTCTACATCTGGTATCAACCTAAACACCATGAGAACGTTTCTGTCAAAGCTTTAACCAATAGAATTAACACGTTTCGTTACACTGAAAGCTGGGAATTTTTTTCTTTCTACTGTAAAACTATTTTTTGGAGGTTTTGCTCCGAAATTAACAGTATGTTAAAGTAAATGAATTAAAAATTCCTTTTCACAGTGACTGATCAAATCAAAGGAAGGGGCAGATACTAGTATATTTGTCAATATATTACAAAAAATAAGTATATTAATGTATAATGTATATTTAGATTCCTAGTAGCCACCCTTTGCTTTGTTGACAATGTTGCAAACCCTTGGCCTCCTCTCAATGACGCCTGAGATGGTTTTCACTTCACAGGTCAGGGCCTGGTCAAGGCTTGAATTTCTTGCTAATTAATGGGGTTGGGACCATCAGTTGTGATTTGCAGAATTCACATTGATATACAGATGACAGCTCTTTGAAAACTGTTAGAATTCATATTACAGAAGAACCATTCAGCTAAGTAAAGAGATACGACTGTCCATCATTACTTGAAGAACTGAAGTCCAGTCAGTCCAGAAAACTGCAAAAACTTTGAATGTGTCCAAACTTTTGCCTCGTAGTGTACATATACATAAACAAAAACAAAGAGAATGTCATGTTCTCTTAATTGTTTCAGTCTGGGTCACTGATGTAGACTGACAGTTCATTATTTTGCATCTTGAATTAAAATAATGATTTATACAACAATAAGAATAATTAGTCCATGCAACTGCACCTGCCAGTAAAATCTGCACATCAGCTTATTTGCTGACATGTGATTGGATGTGTTTTCATGTAAGTATGCAAATGAGGCCTCCCCCAGTCCAAACCAAGGACAAAATAATGACATTGACCAAATATGCTGAACTTATTCCAAAAACCACGTCCAAATTCAGATGAATGTTTACTTGGCTTAGTTATATTCAACTGCTACTGTGTCATTGATCACATTCCCTTAAAAAAGTAAGTTATTTCTCATTTTTTCTTTCTCCACAAATGAGAAAAAATGGGTCCTCGCTGTGGTTCCATACCATCAGCTGCAGTGGTCACTCATTCTACTTCTAGCAGTAAGTCTTAAAAATGAAAAACTGAACTATAAGCTGAACGGGAGAATCCACTCATACTGTGCACGGCTTTATTTTGACACTGCACTTTTCCCATATGGCGTGGAACAAGCAATATGCACCTTGCATTTCATGTATATCAAACAGTCTCTCCTGTCAGAAGGGTCCTTCATTGAAAGCTATTCTCTCCGGGGAAAGCTCACCTTAGAAAGTTCTCTGTCTTAGAGAGTCAGCGCTGCTGTTTTTTTTTTTTTGCTTTTTTAATCTCCCTCCCTCATCTATTTACATAATAGTGAGGTATCCCTGTTCTCCAAAGGCCTGATGTCATGACAGGTGAGGGGCTATAAAAAGCCAACACAGCCTGCCCAGATGGCTGTGCAGAAAGAGGAATAAAAAAGAGGGATGTGCACTTCCAGGGCCACGGGCGACCTGCCCCATGCTAATCTTTAGCACAGACTGGAGTGCTGGGCCAAGTGGTGTTCCAGCACGTTTGCTTCAAGCTGTCACTTCTGTTGTAACTTCACGACACACAACTATATGAGGAATTATTTTTTGCTCCATATCAATTTTGCACAATGCTATACTCTGATAGACAGAGACATGCTCATCAGCCCTGCTACTCTCAGAGCAACACTTTGTATTAAATAAATAAATAAATAAATATTTGGGTTGTAAATCCAAAATGAGCAAAAGCCAACACCTGTCATGATTATGGGTAAGACACCAATGCCCAATGCAGTCCTGTTTTGCATATGTAGGAAGGTATCATTGAAAAAGAGGTCTACACTGGGATTTTAGAGAGACACATGTCGCAATCAAGGCAACATCTTTTCCAGGAAGTCCACAGTTATTTCAGTAAGCTATTCCAGGCTTCATTCTGCATGTGATACAACAGTGTGATATCATAGATACAGAGTGTGTGTGTGTTTGACTAGTCTGAATGTGTCTCTTATTAAAAATGTATGGGTTATAATATGGGGAAGTGGAGAATTAGACAAAAGCCACCACAGACACCACTGAACAGGCCATTCTCATTGCTGATTATTTTCTGTGGATTTAATGCTGACTTTCTGTGTTTAGTTTTTCTCTAGTATGTATATTGTTGATGATATTTGGTATAATTAGCCTAAGCCAGGGGTCTCCAGCTCCTCTGGAATGGCTCTGCAAGAACTTTCTGGCCATAAGTCTCCTGTATACAAGGAAGGACTTCAGAAGCTGCTTGATTCAGAATAGAAACTGCGGCATGTTGCATGTGATCAAAAATCCACTTCTTGCTCCCATCTAGTTTTCTTTCCAGAAAATGTAGGTACAGTGAGTGACGAGCAAAAATAGCATTTTCACCAGGATGCAACCAAGGTTTCTGGACTGAGAGTATGATGCCGACTACTGCTGGAAGCTATTCGGCCATAATCAAGACACATTAGGACAAGAAAATCAAACTCTAAGTGTTTTAATGTCCTGACATCATTCTGTAGATCTAGGCCAGAGACAACAGCATCTTTCATGTCGCAGTGTAGAGATTGAACAGTTTACTTCATTGGTCATACATGCAAGTACAGTGTAAACTAACTGAAATCTGAAATCTGCATGGAAGACTGATTTAGAAAAGAGTGTTGTGGTCTCTGACGATTACCAAAAATATGTTTTGTGCCCTTGTGTTATTACACATATGTAAGTGATGTAATACACAAATTCAAAACAAAATCCACATTCAAGCCATCCATACTGGATAAAACATATTCTGGGGCCCAGGGTTCCTCATCACTGTAACACATCAGTGACACCACTGCGGCCTTGGAAAGGTTACAAAGGCCTTTACCAATGACTCAACAGACGTCAAGCTTGGACCATGGCTTCCGTTCCAATCCACCCATTAAAGTACAGGCACTGAAACAACGGGTAGAACAAACGGATCAAAACAACTCTCCTTGTACAATGTGTCTGTTTTTAGCCATGCTGCTGAAGATACTGTATTCAAGTTGCACCTGTTTGGGGGCAAAATGCATGTCCAAAGTGGGAATAATTATAAGGATTTGGCTAACAGGAGGGAGCGAGCGTTAGCTAATTGCAGTGGCTCGCACAAGCCAGCGGCTAAAACCCCAATCCTGTAGCCCCGCCCGCTCCGGAGCCCAAGCACACGCTGCCACTGCATTCAGAGAGACACAAGACACCCACCATAATTAAGCTCCCTGTTTCCAAGGCAACACGTGGCCAAAGTGAGCGCGCGTGTGTAGTGCCTCATATCGCTTTTTATTAGATGTGGCTTTAAAGAACACAAACATTTTTTTTGATAATAAGCGGATCTTAATGATTCTGATTTGCCGGTGCCGTGGCTCGAGGCCCCTGCAACGAGCCCTGATATCAAAGAGCCATTAAAGAGTGAGCGCCTCCCCGCACTTAGCTGCTGTTTGGCTGTCGTTGTGGCCCCCATTACAAATGATGTTATTTAGCAAATGTCTAAACCGACACCCCGCGGGATGCGGCGCTTGATGGGAGAGAATGTATAATATTACATAAAGCATTAACGCTGTGTAGAGGCGAGATGATTGGTGTTAAGGTTTTCATTACATGAAGTGAGTAATTGCTTGTCACTCGGAGCTGGCATGTCCCACAATCATCTTCACTTGGGCGCTATCAATCAGGCGTTAAACTGCTGACGAGCCACTGGGCTTCACTCTTTAAAAAGGGAGGCTTTTTGCTTTCTGTTTCTAAGAGGCAGCTTGCATCGCCTTGGAAGTGGCAGCACAAGTGCAATTGCAATGCCTCAAAAGGCCTTGAAGATTAACGGTCTTGCAGTAGCCAACCCCGCTGAGTTGTTGGCTTTTTCCTGATAAGAAGACTGGCACAAATAAAGTTAAGGGTAAAACAATTAAAATTGGGTTTTTGATTATAATCTCACAAAAATGTCCTCTGGTCTGATGAGACTAAAACGGTTTGATATAGCTTCGTGAGTCCCAAACCCAGCACTGGCCTGAGAACATGGTTCCCACTGTGAAGCATGGTGGTGGCAGCATCATACTGTGAGGATACTTACGAGGTTGAGTTTCTTTTGTCTTATTATTGTTTGCATCATATGAATCCACTGTCATTATGCTACCAAACTGAAGAAACCAGTCAAAGCATCTTTGTGGACCACTGCTAATGCAACATCAGCTCAATCTGCTTTCAGGAGAACATTTACAGTCAATTCGGTTACAGCTAACAGATGCCTGCACTGGCTACCATCATTCTGATTAATAACATGAAAAAAAGATTTTGCCATCCTACCTATGCCCCCCAGCTGTGGCACTAATGGCTGTGGCATTGCTGGCACAACTCACTATCCTAACAATGGGGCTGGTGTTTGTGACAGGAGACCATTAACAAATGTCTGCACTATTGTCTTACAGATTTAATGTAATAGATACAGAATCCATCCTGTCTACATGAAAAAACCACCCATCCAGTCATCCATACATGTACCGTCATTTCTATATACATAACTTATAAACACACTTGCAGCAGTAGACAACATCACAGTCCTGGGACTTGTTAAATCGGTCTAAGCCCCTGCCTCACTGCTTGTTTGCAGACGCTGTGTCGGCATCATACGCAGGGATTTCTGCAAAGTTAATAACCAGGCAGAAAGAAACGGCAGAGTTTGGCAAGGCTAGGCTTTAGCCTGGTTCTCTCACTGGAGTAAACAAGGATGGAACAGGCAGGCAGTGAAGAGGGAGATCGCGAGGAACGAACAGAGATCAATAGCTTAATGGAATTAGCCCGGCTTTGAAACATGCCTGCCAATCATATTTACCGAGGCTTGCTTTGCCTCGGACGAGGCCTGCTCAATATTTAAAAGCCAGGCCTGAGAAATGCTATTGCTGCTTTAACACAGCAGCTGTTGTCTGAGGTCATTTACCTCCAATGCAGAATGAATAAGAAATAAGGCCTTGTTAAAATTGGGACTGCATCCACAGGAGGCCAGGTTCTTCTTTTTTTTCTTTTTTTAATGTGTGTTGTATTTCACCCATAGAAAGACGCAATTTCAGGTGGATGTGTTTTGCTGCATATGGACACATACACCTGTACACACAAAATTCCTGCTGCACTACTAATTGTGTCATTGTCATAGTCGGGCCTAATCAATGTCAGTGAAGCGCTAAGCAACCTCTGGTAAACAGCAGGTAATATCCAGGCTGCAGCCATATCATCCAGTCAAGAAAGATGACATAAAGAAAGCTGGCATCTATGCAGTTAATGGGCACTGGATGGTAGTGAGCCATGTTATGGTCTTAATGCATTTGGAGCCATCTTTACAGAGGTCATTTTTTAAAAACATTTTTAAACATTTTTAAATTTTAATTGTTTCATTTAACACAATGCTAATAAATTCACCCCGAATTATTTTTGACAGACACTGTTATCCAGAACAAACTACAGTCTAGTCACGTTACAGCAGTAGCTAATGTAGCATCTGGCATCTTTCTTTGTGACACTTATGGTAACACATCTGAGCAGGGAATCATATCCACCTGGTGATGACCAGAGGTGTTATCCACTATACTGTACAAACTACAAGCTAGAGATGCTATTAATGCGAACAAACAAATAAAAGATACAACTCCAGGTCCAAAAACAAGACCAAATTATCTGCCAATCTCATAAACCCATATTTTACTCAGAGTAGAACAAAGAAAATACATTGGAAGTAAAACATATTACTATTACATACAAATATGTTTATCATTTTGAATTTGATGGCAGTAAGCCATCTCAAAAAAACTGGTAATTGGTCAGTAAAATGATTGGGTATAAAAAGAGTATCTTGCAGTCTCTTATAAGTAATGAGAGGAACTATTCGGTTTATCAGTGCTCAGATCAAAAGCCTGCATCTCTGAAGGTATGGCAGTGCATTTGTTCCGATGTACTTGACAGCTTGCACATCTGGAAAGGCATCTTCAGCGATTACAGGTTTTAGAGTGACGCATGCTCCCATCCAGACGACGTCTTTTTCATGGAAGGCCTTTCATATTTCAGCAAGACGATGCTAAACCTACAGCATCTATTACAACAGCATGGCTTCATAGTGGAAGAGTCAGGGTGCTGAACTGGCCTACATTAAATCCAGACCTTTCACCCATTGAAATTTGGTGCATAATGAAATTAAATATACCACAAAAAAAGACACAGGAATGTTGAGCAGCTAAAATCCTATGTTTGACAAAAATGCTACAACATTCCTCACCAAACATCTCCTCAGTTCCCAAACTGTTGTTAAAAGAAGAGGGGATGCTAAATTTATGCTATTTATGCTATTTATCTTATCTTATTTTACTGCTTATCATTTAAAATCGCAGTTTTTTTGTTACCATTGTACTTTTTATGACTTTTGTCATTTTTAACTTGTATCTTTAGTACTTTTATATTTATTACCTTTGTATTTTTATTAGTATAAGATTATTTTTTGTCACTGTCTCTATGTTGCAGTCGCTACATAAGCAATTTCCTTAGGGACAATAAAGTTTTTCTGATTCTGATTCTGATTCTGATTCTGATTCTGATTCTCAATGGTAAACATAATCCTATGCCAGTTTTTTCAAGATGTGTTCCTGCCATCAAATTCAAAATTATATTTTGAAATGGTACATTTGCTGAGTTTAAACATTGGATTTCAGTTCTATTGTGAATAAAATATACTGTAGGTTTGTGTCTAAAAAAATCATTACACTCATTTTCAGATTACAGCTGATATTCTTAGCATTGCTGCAAAGAAAGAAGATAAGTCACAGTATTCCTGTATATCCTGCAGTGTAGTGTAGTCTGGGTTTATTTTATGAATGTTATAGAGCATTAAAAAACTCTTTTATTTTAGCAAACAGTATGTTTAGAGTAAAAATCAACTATAAAATCATCTTCGGTTGCAGCTCTATAAGTCAGCCACAATTAGCAAGCTCTGCTGAGCGGAGTCAAACCTGAGCCTTTGAGGGCAATAAAGGTTCAAGGGGAGCAGCCCCAGCACTCTGTTCAGCACTGGGCAGCCCGAGCCATAGCGCACGGTGGGAAACCGCGATTAAGGACATGAAGCGAATGCCCACCTGCTCCTGCTGAACCTGGCCGGTCAGTGGGTGCCCGGGGTCACCCTGGGGTGCCTTAATACACCCTCTCCATCTGTCGCCTGGAGAAGGGAAAGGAGGAGATTGCCAAGAACACTGGCCCCTTCTCCCACCCTAGCTCACCCTTGCCCTGGCCACACAAACCAGGGACCACATTATTGTTTTAATTATTTATATATTTAATCATCTCATTCCTTCTCATTTATGTAGCTCCATAAAGAAATATTCCAGCATTTTCAATATAATCCCTGCATGGTACATTTGTGTCACATGGTTGATTTGATTTGACTACATTTTTGACTGAAAACAACAGAAAATGTACATAGTAAAAATGATCATTATTTTAGAAATATTTTGTTATTTAATAACTGTTTTTGTTATGTGTATTAACTGTTTTTGGACTATATGCTACAGATGTCAGAGATATACATTTGAATAAAAAAAATTATTGATTTAAAAAGCTTATTATTCAGTTCCTTCAGTTCTTTACAATAGTCTTATAATTCTAATAAATTAATAAAAATCTACTATAATTTATTCATTAACTATTGAACTATAGCTGAACAAGATTCTGTGCACTTATTATTCAATGATCAATACATTTACTAATATAGATTTTTGCTGTAATTACTTTGATACAAACTAAACATAACTGCAGACAGATTTCCCCCAAATTCCTTATAATAAGAATAAGAAAATTCTGTCGCCACCAGATGAACAGGATACAGTTTTACTAATGATGTCTGTGGCAACAGTCTTGTTTTACAGATTATTAATTAACCAAAACAAAAATGATTGATCTAATGAGAAAAAAAAATCTGAATGTGCAATTTGAACTGAATGTGACTCAAATGCAGCCAAAACAAACCAAAAAAAAAGAAAAATGAAAAACATTTCTAATGACAGTGTCTGTTTAAGGTAGTCACCTTTTAAAGTGTCACATTTTCCCTCCGTTACTCTAAGAAGTAATGTCTACTTTAATGTTTTTATATATTTGAGGATATGACATTTCTCATCTTTTCTGTCAATCGTTGCCCCTTTTCTGATTTTGCATTCTGGTCTCATCCTCCCCCCAAGCTGAGAGCCAATTAGTGTTTGACTGATGCACAGCTTGGCAGATTCGCATGATGTTTAAATGAGATTATTGGAGGTGTGTAGCAATCTTTATCCATAAACCCCTTCTCTGTGGTGAAACGCAGATATAGTTATACGCATCTTTGCAGAAGCACAGATCAGCTTTGAAGTGAAGTGAAGGTGACTTTTTGTCATTGTGAACATCACACAAAGTGCACCACGGTGAAATGGGACGTCTACATCTACCCGAGGAGCAGCGTAGCCGGATGGTACTTTGCTCAAGTGCACCTCAGTGGTGCCTGGGCTGGGACTGGAACCTGGAACCCTTTACTTTACTAAGGCAATGTCCTAATATCTAGGTTGCAAGTCCATATAATAAAGCAAAAAATAAAAATGACAGTTTTCCTCTTTTTTTTTTTTTTTTTTTTTGTCCTGTTCTGACAGTTAGGAAAGCAGCATGGTCATTCTGTTGCCTGGGGTGTCAGTGCAGTTTT
>JBBIGC010000039.1:9964198-9974382 GCA_037576955.1 Lepidarchus adonis
GAGAGAGAGAGAGAGAGAGAGAGAGAGAGAGGGAGAGAGAGAGAGAGAGAGAGAGAGAGAGAGAGAGAGAGATAGAGCGAGTGTGGTTTAATATAAGAAAGCTGCCAGCGTAATCGCGTTTCTCTTATCCCTGCTTGGCATCTGCCTCGTTTTGCCACACTTTCGGCACTTATCAGCCTCTGCTCTCGCCCTATCCACCATCCAATCAGGCCTGTCAGGGTGAGGCGACTGGCAGGGAGGGGAGGAATACTGAGCTGATAAGAGATGGACTTTGGACCTTTTTTTATACCTTTTTTTTTACTCAATGTCTGCTCTTTTCCTCTCTCTAATTTGAAATTTCTCGCCTGGTTCGCTTATCTGCTCAGCATTAGAGGGCTGGCCATCAGGTGCTCTCCGGCAAGGCCGCTTTGATGCCGCTGCCCTGAGGGAACGCCTGCTTGGAGAGTCAAATACGGCTGCCGTTTGGACTGGCTAACTACAGGTGTAAACCTTTGACTTTAAAAACGATTCATTTCCTCTGGGAATGATTCTGGGCCTTGTGACTGAATATGATTCAATTATCATGTCCCAATTCACAATTACCTTTAAAACTACAGTGAATACACAAATGTGACAAGAGGAAATGTTAACACAGTAGTGGATTATAGGCAATAAAAACAATATATCAGGCCTATTTTGGGCCTACGTTTTTGAATATGGTCATAATTATTAAATCAATAAGCCATAGGACTGTACATTACAGTTATTTTATCAAGCTTAAGACTTGTTGTTAGGTAGAGCTGATAAAACAAATACTAGAACGATGGGGAAATCACTATAACACAATCTTGTGTAAATTATTGCAGCAATTAAACAGAAACACAAACTTTAAACCTAGAATGTTAATAACATTGATTGCCAAGCAGCATTGTACAGTTTTTAGAATTTGTCACAGTACTACAAAATCTAACTGATACACAGTATATGTGTATACTGAGTATTTTAAATGCTTCAAATATGCCTCAACCAATGAGATGTTAGAAAATAGAATAATAATAATACATTTGATGGCAATATTGCACCTTCAGGTCAACGAATCCTCTTTAAAAACCATACCCGCAATGGGGGGAAACTTTCCACAATGTTGAATGAGAGTAAATGAGAATCTGGGGACATTGTAACTTCCAGTGGCTTTAACAAAAATGTCAACACTGTCTATTTTCAACTTTGCTGAACGAAACATTATTGAACATTATTCTGAAATTTAAGCGGATTGTGCCTTTTGAATTTAAGCATCAATCGAAGTAGAGCAAGTTAGCACCGCTACACAGCTAGCTAATGTACGTAGCAATCTGAAATCAGTCATATACACTTTCTTAACATTTTTAATTTTTTGATCTCTGGCGTGAACAGTAAGGGGGTCCCATACGGTCCTCATGTCTACAAAGCTTTGTCTGTTAGTAGCTTTAAGACTACTGTATGACAACTACGGCAACCATGACAGCTTTTTGGCTACGTTGTGTATCATGGAATCCAGTAAAAGCTTAAATGAGGGTTTGTAATTTTATCTCACATGCAATCAACCATGCAACAGCTTTTAACATGGTTGTGATTGCAATTTTAAGACAAAGAGAAACAAATAAATGGAAATTACGAGTGTGGCCTATGACATACGATAATAATGTGTTCTGTCAGAAAATGGTGTTTTGAATGTGAAAGGTTAGTTTTGAGGCTATTTATTTTAACAAAAAACGTAATTTAACTCAAAATAGTTGCAGCTTGGCAGTGTTTCTATGTTCCAAGAATAAGTCATGCTAAAGTGAGCCATTTTACACTAACTGTCAAGCCAGAATGAGGACAGGTAGCATTACCGAAGAAAAAAGACTTTGTTTACGGGGTTGCTTGATATACATTCTGTGCATGCGTGACCAAAAACAAAGGCCAGGGGCTGGAGGCCGGTAGATAGCATGAATACAAAGTGCATTTTCCCTTTAAGGGGAATTTATGATGGTAGCTCATGAATGTCTTTGTCTGCGCAACAAACAGAAATGCTAATGCAAACACCATTTAGCATGTAGCACACATTTTCAGGTTATAGAAAGTCTTCTCTGCATGTGTATTTCAATGTTGTTTCAATAAACTGATTTTTCAATGAATCATTTTCTGAAATAAAATGTCCTTGCAAAACTGAAAAGGCACATTTGATTAATTCCTCAACATACAGAAAAACCTACAGAAAGGAGGGATTAGCATGGATTTTTAAAGAGGCAATATTCTGTTAAAGTATCAAAAGCGACCATTCAGTATTCATTCCTTACTGTCCCTATTCAGAAACCGAGCTGCAAAAACGTGCCATTCTGGATTCTCTTGTTTACGGGATGTCGTGATCGCCGATGCATTTACATTGCATACATTTTTGGCCCAATTGTGCTTCCTTTTTTAAAATAAAAGAATCTGATGCAATACATAAACTAGTGTCAAATGTTCCATTTCCATGTACATCTATGGGGAAAAAGCTGCAAAAACAGTTCAATTTGAATACATTATTTTAGAGATGTCACAAAAATCAACATATTTTCATAATTCAATTCAGTCTACTTAAGTTTAGCCCCGCCAATTTACTCTGAAGTTATAACAAGTGTTCTACTTGAATGAGGCATGTTTTAGAGCAATAAATCAGGAAGACTAGAGCTAATTTGAATATATTAACAATATAATAAGCTTTTAATGGATAAAAAAAGAAATGATCATATACAAATAAATGACAATCTGTACTTGTTCCCAAGATGCCTTGCGGCCGGTGGAGCGGCAGCTCCCTCCCAAAATCGCTACAATACTTTTGAGACACTTTATTAGGTACACACACTGTGAATCTACCCTCATTGTTAATCAGTTCTGCTACATGATTGTATTGTAGCTCACAGTTACAGACTGTAGTCCATCCGTTCCTCTGAGCCTCTTCACCCTGCTCATCAATGGTCAGGACCACCAGAGAGCAGGTATTACTTGGGTGGTGGATCATTCACAGCACAGCAATGACACTGACATGGCTGTGGCATTTCACTTAATGGATCACACACAGCAGTGCTACTTGAGCTAATGTTAGCCACCCTCTAGTTTTCTTCAGTGGTCAGTTTACTAAAAAATGGAAAAGAATGCATAATTGTTAACTATGGAGTGGACCTATATGATATGTGGATAAAATGGAAAGTTACAGGTGTGTTTACTGAAGCAGCTTGACCGTGTGTTTATATTATAAGCAAAAATAATATAGTAATATAACTGCCCTGTACTCTGTATTCAGTGCACTCAGTTTCACTGCAGTACGTTGCAATGCAAGAAACTAGTACATGCTTTGGGTTTCATAGCACAAGTCGATTTACACAAGTCTTGCCTATCTTTAGGATTAGAGCAATGTCTTCAGTGAAGCACTACAGTAAATGTTTAAAAGTCTGTTGTTTGTAAAGTAGACCTGCTAACTAACCAGCTGAAGTTCAGGTACATTTTAAAATTAAAAGACTGCTATTGGTAACCTAAGACAGGCGGTTCTCGAGTTACATCAAGGTCAGGTTCCTCAGAAAGTGATGTAACTAAAATTTCGATGTCAGAACTCTTGCATCTAATGATGCCACAGAAGCTTTATTGAACAGCGCTGTGTTTTATTAACAGCAGCAACATGCATGAACGCTCTCATATTATGGTAAAGCATTTAGGAAATGTTGCTCCAGATAGAAATGCTCTTTTTAATGGCCTCAACATACACCACAGCAGTAAACACATTGGAGAAGTGACCACACTGACGGTGCCTTAGCACAGTGCACTATTAACCCCCCATCTCACCCACCAATCCACATGAACTCTTATTCAACATTAACAGTGAATAAAACATCTCAGCACTCTTTCTCCCGTCCCTGCACACACAGCATTTAGTTGGCACTCAACTGCGTTCTATTACTGTATATGACAGTAAATATGCGCATTAACAAAACATTTTTAAAAAGAGCCAGCGATGTAACAGTCAGTTTATCTGAAAACCAATTACCTGCTCACTTTCTGTAGGCTGCTCTGTTAGGGGACGACATGGCAGTAATGAATGGGCATAACTGACAAGCAAATTGACAACCAATCTGTTAATTTATTCATTTTTTACATTATAACTACACTTTAACTGTATTTGGCAGACACTGTTACCCAAAGCCATGTACAGGATGCTTTATAGTCTACAGAAGAAAAACTGTCCCTCACTCCAGTAAACCTTAGCTTAAATTAAGAGCTACAGGTCCATTAAGATCCCACCAGAGCAGAAACTAGTCTTTAAATTGACTTCTTTTTTAGATATTTTTCGTTGCTAAAAGTTTGTTAGTCTGGGACATGAAATTATTATTTTTTTTGATGAAGTTTGATGAGTCTTCAGCTTTAAAACCAAGTTCAGGGCGAGTCCAGTAACATGATAATGAACACACAAGCTGAGTACAAATACTGCGATTTCTATTGCTGTCTGCTTTTCCTTTCTAACTATCAAGACTGTAAAATCAGCATTCTATTTTTTCACATCTGCATTCTGATCAAACAGAAAAAAATGCTGAAATCTAAATAATCACCTGTCATTTAGAAGGTGCCAAGCCACATACTGCATACAAAGACACATTTCTGCTTATTGCACAAATTTTATGCTCACTTTGAATTCTAAAGGGTTCAGCCTTAGATCGACGTAGCTCAAACCTGCTTCCTCTCCACATCCTACACTCCAGCTCTCTCTCTCTCTCTCTCTCTCTCTCTCTCTCTCTCTCTCTCTCTCTCTCTCTCTCTCTTTCTTTCTTTTTGATGTAAATTTCTCCTTTTATTTCTACAGTCCTTCTTCAGCAGCGGCAACGTCTTTCTTTCTTTTTCTTCTGAAAGCCGGAGCCTCGCCGCTGCTACATTTCAAGCCTTTCCCCTTCTTCTGACCTACACTAACTCCAATATACTGTATCTCCATATATCTCCATCAGATAAAGGCATGCCTAGTTGGAGCTGAAGAGAAAGGAGGGATATTTCCAGTATGTGGGCCTCGGCGTGGGGGGTGGGGGAAGAAGTGTGCAGATGTAAAAAATAATGATGTGCCTTGTTTGTTTTCTCCCAGGTCCAAATGAAGTAGAACACAGATAACGGGGCGCGGGTGATGGCTGGCACAGCGAGCCGCGTGCCGAGTGAATGCGAATGCGTTTATTTGTATGTGAAGGCTGATTACGAGGGGTATTTTTGAATCATCCATTCCCCGGCCCCGCTCAGGCGGAGCGAGATAGAGGGAGAGAGAGAGAGAGAGAGAGCGAGAGAGAGAGAGATTTCCATACAGTAAGAATTGCGTGCCTTTATGCATGGCAACATATGAAGCCATCATATGCTCTACCTCAAAGTATTTAGTGCCCGTGCCTCTGGGGACTTCGCACTATTTGTTAGGAAAATTACTAGTCTAGATGGGCTATGGGCAATCAGGGGGACATGACAACAATCATTCGGGCAGAAATAAATTCAGTATTTCGCAATGCCAATGAGGGTTAATGTAACCCCTAAGGGCTGTTAAATTACCAACGAAAAACATGAAAAGTAAGCTGCTGGGTAAAAATACACGCTGTCTCAACGTGTGCAGATAATATGCGTATTCCTCGGACTCATTTTTCCTATGGACGGCGAGTTCTTTTTGTTGGAAAGAAATAATTACGTCTACATTCCTACAAAGAAAGATGACAAAATAGTTCTAGGGTGATGTTCTAGAACACCCATGTAAAACGGGGTTCCTTCCGGGTCACAGCTTTACAGGGTTTAGCGTTCTCCTTCATTTAATCCAGTCAAATCATCAAGACATTGCTCATTACCTGGTGAGGCAGACCATTGACATTCTGACAAATGAGCCATGGAAGAACCATTTTTGGTTGCCTGAGGAACTTCCTCTAATGAGACATGAGTGTTAAAACCATTCTCAAAAACGTATATCCAACCCTGGAATCTATATATTTTTAAAAGTGTATAAAAAGTTAGAGATTGTGAACTCTGGCAGCGCTGGAAGATACGGATTAGTAATGCTACATATTGCAATTGCACAACACCAGGGCTGTCAGATTTAATCAGAAATCAAATTAAAATGTATAATTTAGATATTTTTGAGTTTATCCCTGAATCTGTTTCATTCTGTGTTAAACTTCTTTGTGGCATGAAAGATGCCACGTCAGCAGTTGTGTCAATAAACTAGCGTTAGCATTTCTGGCACATTCCGCATCACACCTGTCATTATCCTACAACAACCTGGTCACAAAAAACTGCAATTCAGTTTCCCCAAAAAGAGAGGAGGGGTGATGGCAAGCTGTCCGTATCTCATTCACTCTCTTTCTCTCTCCACTCAACACTCGTTAGCATTTGATTTGTACTTTTGGGCAAAATTTTCTACATTTTTTTAATAAATTTGTTTTTTTAAGCAGCTCTGGTATCTGATTGGTGGGTCGCCCATTGAGTACAAAATTTTCTATGCATCGTTTTTAAAAAAAATTACATTATTTTGAAAAAAAATAGTAGAATTGGAGTAAACACTGATGAATTATTGCTGATGCCCAAAAGATGTTTATTCGTAAACCTAGAGGCCCTGACTCACAAGATTGTACGTAGAGGAACATAGGTCTATTCTGGCATATCGATGTGAATGATTTCTCCATTAAATCCTCACACCAGAGATAGCCTACTGTCATTATAAGCTTAAGTGTGGCAGTGCTGAAAGCACCACTTGTCGTGAAAGAAAAAGTCTGTAAGTGACGCGTGTGGCTGCAGTAGTTGTGTAGCGGCTTAATCACACAGCTGAACTAACAGCTTACTTCACTACCTGAATGCTAGCTTGTCAGAAATAGCTTGGCATTTGAAGTAGAACATTTGGTTGACTTATCTTCCATGAGAATGTGTTTTCGCTCTTTATAGTTATTCAGCATTTATCCGTAAATATGTCACCTCATTCAGTATGGCTGAGTTGGTAAGGCCCCATATGATAAAACACAGGGAATGGAAATTGCTGCAGATGTAATGATGATGTTGGACTTCAATACAATAGTATTATAATTCTTTAAGCAAGTTACATAAATGAGTAACTGCAGCTATCTTAACACCTCTTACTTCTTGCGCCATCTTGTGGACTTCAGAAGAATTGTTGTCAGAATAGACGCATATATAAAATATAAGGATATCAAGTCAGTTGTAAAAATTATAAAAGTATATTAAAGAAATAAACACTCATAATTGGCTCGCCGGAATGATAAAATATTGATAAAAATATTGCTACATTGTATTGATTTCTTTTTCCCATCTCAAAAATTCCTTTTCAAGCCAAAAATCTTTATTCCTTTTTTTGTTGATTTTGCGGGCCAATATTCCTCCTTCTGGTGAGAAGTCATTATGTAAAATATTGCTATTAACTTGCCTGTACCATACTAATAACTGCAGCAAAGTCAATAAATATTTACATTTGAGTTTATATTTTGACTTTACACAATTGTGAATGGATCAAAATCAGTGTAATCTGAATTTCTTTGGTCTATGCAGTTTTGTTGAAATTAATATCTTTACTCAGTAAAACACCCACAGAAACACTTAGTCAGATCCATTATTCATTATCAGGACACTGTTATCAGGATAACGCAATAGAATTAAACCATTTTTGAGAGGCTGGGGGCCTCATTAGCATACTGCAGCTGTCTGCAATATTAGAACTGGATAGGCCAATACTGCTATAGCAACTACCAAGCAATGGATTGTGCAGCTCTTCCTCCAGTCAAGTCAAATTTCAATAGACGCACCATTCTGTCATCTTCACCAGTTACTTCAGTACACAATAGACAAATGCAAGGCAGACCTGAACCAAACACCAACACATTGATTTGTAATGAGTCCACCACCATCCACCTCCTGTCCATCATATTTCGACCATGGAAGCATGCTGGGAAAGATTCCTTTCCTCCAGCATCCAATGCTACACATGAAAAATAAATAAATAAATATAAAACAGAAAGCAATGGGGGGAGGAAGCAGAAGCGAAGGGGGGAGGTTGGGGAAAGGAGTCTATACAGCTGATGCAGTAATCACCCCGGATATATGCAATACATTTTTCAGCTGGAGAGAAGCTGCCATCTTCTCTGAGACCAGATGGCAACATTACAGCACTAAGGTTGACTGATTACAGTTTGCAGGCCCAGACTTTGGAGAGGAGGGGGCATACACTTACATCAGGATCCTGTCATCTCACTTTCTCTAAGCCCCTCTCTCCCACACACTCCTTCTCTTCTTAAATGGGATGCTTCTGTGAGGGGTTTAAAGCACTCTATATATTTATAACATATGGTCAAAGAAAAGAACATGTTGGCTTGAAACTCCATCAGATGGGCTCCATCAGTAAATATCCCAGAATTCTTCAGTCAACTGTGTATATAAATTAAGCTGTACATCAGTAAAATGAAGTCTTTCCCAGATGGGACTAGTTTTCTAGAGAAACAGATTGTAATGGATTGTTTTTTAGCTTTGGTTGGATGAAAATTCCTAAGGACAGTTTTGGTAAGACATTATCTCATGTCTCCAGTGTCTATAACATCATAGTTGCATTACAGAATCACGTATGTAACATCAGCAAATGCCCAGATCCTACTGAGGGCGCATTTTGAATTCATGGCTCTTTTGTTCAAATACGGTTCATCGATGTATAACCCAGAAATAACGTTCAAAATACTGGAGCAATCCATTAGTACTATATCGTTCAAAAGATAGTCCAACGCTTTCTCTTTTCCAAGCAGGAAAGGATCAATTTCTCCTGGCTTGCGAGTATGGCTCATCATGCCTGACTCAATGTGGAAATGAGCGGTAGCGCAAGGCTAACGGGGTGGCACAGTCACACTGCATCAACAGGCTCTTTGGTTGCCAGGCAATCTTGTCACTGCGGGTAAGCCCGGAAAGCTGAGAGCCGAAGTAATCTCCGAGACAAAGGTCAACAAGTCTTGGAGTGTGATGGAGAGAGGCATGACACACCTGTCACATCGTGCACACCCCACAAGCCAGGCATGAAGAATTCAGCCAAGGTACAGAGGGAGAGTCAACATCACGGAATCTCTGGGAAAGGACGAGAACGAGGAGGGGCAAGAAGAATGGGATGTGAAACGAGGAAAAAAGAGAGAAAGAGGAGAGAGCCGAGAGGCTTGACACACCAAAAGAGAAAGCTTTGTAATAAAGGATCGCTTGGGGAGTGTTCTCTTTTTCTATTACATTGTGTATCTGATTCCTTTGGATAATTGCTGCAAGGAGTGAGCTCAGATCTCGGCTCAGATTAGATTTTTGTGATCTGGATTAGGATATGCACATAAAAATGAAGAACTGGAGCAATAAACCACTGACGAGCCATTTCCATTCTCTAAAGAACCATTAAAATGGATCCTTCTTTAAAGAACCATTTGGGTAAATGAGATGTCGGGTCTTTCCTGAGTTTGAGTCGTGCTAAAGATCCTCTAAAAGTTTAAAGAACCTTCGGATAATGGAAAGGCCCTAGAACAATGAAAGTACATCCAAGCCAGGAGCCATCTAAGAACGTAGAACATTCTAGATCAAGCAACTTGCAGAAAACTTTGAGGTGGAACTACAGTGATGACCTTGAACCAGCCGAACGCAAGGAACACAAATGCATTTAGAACTTCCGACAGGCCCATAGATGCACATCTCTGATAGGTTCAAAGGCTGTGCCATTAAAATGCATGTTGGTGATTTATATTCCCTGGCTTCGTATGCTCCAAGAAACTAACTAAGATTGGGATCTCCTTTTTGTTTTATTCTTTCCCTCTTCTATAATTTCTTAGTATGCCTTTATTTCCTCTCTCCACTGACATCCACCATCTTTCTCTCTCTCGCTCTCAGCTCCACTAGCATGCTGGCAGCCTCGGCCCCTCCCCAACTCCCAGAGCCCCCGAGGCTCTCTCTCTCTCTCTCTCTCTCTCTCCTTCTCGATCTGCCTTTCTCTCTTGCTCTCTCCCTCTCACCCCCTCTCTTCACTCTAGTGACAGGGAGTTTTATTCATCTCCAGCCTTGGCCCACAGCGCCCCGCCAACATCTGCTTATATAACTCGTTTAATTTGAAGTATGTATGCCCAAACTGTCAGGCATCTCTCTCTCTCTCTCTCTTTCTCTCTCTCTCTCTCTCTCTCTCTCTCTCT
>JBBIGC010000039.1:9993131-10003464 GCA_037576955.1 Lepidarchus adonis
TGTGTGTGTGTGTGTGTGTGTGTGTGTGTGTGTGTGTGTGTGTGTGTGTGTGTGTGTGTGTGTGTGTGTGTGCAGATCACTGCTGTTAGTCCTACATGCTCATGACGGGCTGCCATGTATACATGTTGATGTTATCGCCTCATCTCTCGCACGCTGCAGCGGTGCGGCTCAGTGGAGGACGCTGATAAGCTGAGAGCTATGGAAACAGACAGCTGTCAGAACATCTTCCTCTCCTCAACCAAACTGCCAACACCCTCCCACACACTCCTACACACTTCTTCTCCTCAGCCTGCGGGGCTCTTTGTGCAAAAACACACCCTTGCTTCAGCAAACAACTACCCTATAGTGACAACACACACACACACACACACACATCTGCACCCATGGCCTGCAAGGTCCTGCTATATTAGGAAGCAGCCTTGTGTCAGAATAGACACAGAACAGACAATGGAAGTGGGAGGTGTAAAACTGCAACTGTTTGACAGTGTTGATTCAACTGCGTCTATACTCGAGTATTAGAATGATTAGAAACTATACACGTTTGGTGGAAAACATACAATTGATTAATGTACATTTCTACACATTGTCTACTACTGTGTAAATAGTGCCTCCGGTCACATTTGTGTATTCTATTCATAAATAGTAAACCAAATAGTTGTTATCAGGAATGTAACTAGTCCTTTGGCCATAGACCGCACCCTCACTTCTGTCGACACACCCCTCATACCCTTCGACAGATAAGACTGCGTCCACAGAGACCCATCTAACCCCTGATCATCGCTGCCTTCTGCTCCATATGTGCACATGTGATGGGTTAAATGCAGAGGTCATGTTTTGTCATGATGGACAATGACAAATAACCACTTTCACTAATGTCAGTCACTATCACCTAAATTCACAAACCAAATAACCTCTACTGAATCATAGTGAGGAAAGAGATTTACAGCTTAAGGAGAAACTGATAGAGGCTTTGGTGGAGCATTGTATTGCAGCACAGTTTTTGAATCAGCTCTTGTCTTTAGCACAAGGAAGTTCTAAATGCGAAATTTAAACCCAGATTATCTTCATGAGATAGCTTTTTAAAACAAGCTGATGTAATGATATTTGCTTTGATTACTTAATATTTCCACCAAGCAAGCAGAAATAATGTTCAGCAACAACCGCAAGCTAAACATGTTGCTCAGAAAATCTCTGCTGCCGTTATTAGGTTAACGTTTCAGGTTTTCTTCATTCCAAAACAACTTTATTCCTGCTTTATATGTCTATAATAGGTGCAGCAATGGGCATTTCAGGTCCATAAAGTAAAAATCCACTCCAGAATTGTCTGACATCTCAGAGGAACTCAAACTAGCAAATTTGGACACCCAGTCAGTGGAAAAGAAATCCTGGAGTGGATCTGTTCTTCTGGACCTGAACTGTGTATTACTGATCAGGGTGCCCTATCGGTTAGGACCTGTTAGGGTCACAGGTTCAAGTCCCAGCCCAGGCACTACTGAAGTACCCTTGGTAGCAAGATACCATCCCACTACACTGCTCCCATGGTGCTGCTGATAGCCGCCCACTGCTCCACATGTGGAAGGATTAAACGCAGAGGTGTTTTGGTGCATCTTGAGTGACAATGACAAATCATGTCACAAACCAACCTTAGTTACTAGCTGAATTGTTTATTTAAAATAAAACTTTTACGTTTTTAATGGCTTATTAATGGCTAAAATGAAAATTTTCACAACTACTAAAGCAATAAATAACTTCCTACTGTCCAGCTGTGCTGATTCAGACCAATGCCTTAAGTCAGTGAGTATCTGTACACAAGGAACTGCTAACGCCTCTTTAAACTGAAATCATTATTACTTTTATTTATTATTTTTTTTATTGTTTTTTATTTTTGTTCCCGTTCTGAGCCTTGGTTCCTCCCAAGCTTTCTTCCTACAGTTTAGGGAGTATTTTCCGTAAAGCTGCTTTGTGATAAGCGCTATATAAATAAATTTGACTTGACTTGATTTGACATAAATAAAAAATGGGTGCTGTCCAGGTAAAGTGTCCACGCCCACATTACAAACAGTGTAAATGTATAACCACAGCTGTATTACATAATTTTTTTCAGATGTTTGTGTCGCCATGGAGACAAAATGAGTTGTAGAGACTCAACGCAACTTAAAAATGTGGTACAATTATTTTCCCACAGTAAAGGTGCTGAAAAATAACAGTGACATTTGTACATTTATTTCTAAAATCAGTGACCACGAATGCCCCATTTACATGCATTTTTATTACTACCAGAAATAACTGTCTGCCTGAAATCAAGACATCTACTTCTTACATGTAAATACTAAAAATTAATTCAACAATGGCCAATGCAAGTTGCTTCTTCCAGAGTGATATTATCAGTGGTTAAAGAGTTAATGGTGAAACCGTAGGAGTAAATATTCGTAAGTCCCCTCCAGGGGAATCCTAGTTTACATGAATTACGCTGTAGCCATTGGCAAACTGCATATCAAGCAGGATTTAGCAAACAAACAACTGGCACGTCTACTTACCATCAGTACTCAGCAGCCGGGGTTTGGCGCTAAAAGATTTAGAGGCGGCCTGGCCAGGGCCCACCGCCACTCGGCCAGTTTTAACAGGGAACGGAGGGTGTAGATAGAATGGAACACACTCATACCAGCACACAGTGTACATTAGCTTCGAATTCCCTCTTTTATAGCTCACTGTCTCTCTCTCTCTCTCTCTCTCTTTCTCACTCCCTTTGCAACCAGCCACTGCTTTGTCTGCATTTGTCCCATGGGAATACAAACACTTGCTGTATAGCTGATTCAATAGTATCATATATATGGCAGGATTGCCCACCTTGGTGTGTGTGTGTGTGTGTGTGTGCTCATCTGAACACCTCAGAATGCATTTACTATTGTCAAAATAAACCTCTAATGCCACTTGTCATGCCCCAGTCATCTCTAATTTCTTTCATCGTATTTAGATCTTAAATCTTTCAGTGGCCAGATGCTACAAAAGCCCCTTGCCCCTTAAAAACATACACTTCCCGCTTCCAAACATTCATCTCTAGATCCTCTGTAATCCTAGTAGCCGGTCAACCCTGACTGATGCCCCCTGAAGTTGGCATGTGGGGCGCAATTAGTGTCTCAACCACCGACGGGCACTGCCAGCCTAACAAAAATCAACTCGGAAGACAATCCTGCCATTTTTTTTTTCATTTCTTCAATGCTCTGCTTCACACACTCATTGCCTCCCACCAACACATCCCCTTGGCGTTCTCTCAAAGAACAACTTTCTTTTCATTATTCAAATGCCCTTTAAGAAAAAAAGGCCCTCAAGCCTGGAGCTTGGCAAATTTGAAGGGATAAAAGAAACAAGTTGTTTTTCAAGGGACCGCTGGCATCGTTCAAAGTCGCCGCTGCTGTATTTGCATCTTTAATGTGAAGCGTGTGCCTCTTGGCGCGACGCAGGTCTCCTTGCAGCTGTTTTATAGCAATGCACGTCATACGGCGCAACCCACTGATGTCTCCCTGAGTTGTGCCTTTCATGATGTGGCCCATGTAGGGCAGAGCAGTCTACATTCATTCTTTGGTTACCGACAATCCCTGCTCAGTCCAAGGAAGAACTACATAGTTCTCAGAAGGAAGGTACACCTGCTGAGCCTGTCGCCCATGTTTATTTTTGCTTGTATGGTCACTTTGGTGCAAGTGGGCAACAATGACTCGCCAGCGTTTTCTTTTTTCTTTCGTAAATGGAGCAATTTGGGGGAAAAATTGAAAGAACAAATGAATTGACATTTGCTGTCACAGGCTCCCCCCCAAGCCTCGGCACTGAAAGCATCTGATCAATGGCCGCCGTAGCCCCTGGGAGAGGCACCATGAAACTGCTTTAAGCCTGATCTTAAAAGGCTGGACTTATCGATTTATTTCCCGCCCTGTTTCTTTTCTAAAAACACTCCTGCTTTCGGCTTTGACTGGCATGGCGGCCCCTCCTGAAGGGGGAAAAGGGCATAAGCCGGGGGAAGAACTCACCCCTGGCAGCGTCTTCTGTTCATGGAGGGCGTTCTGGGCTTTGATGGCCGACTCGCGGGCGCAGTAGGTGAGGAAGGCGCAGCCTGAAAGGACAAAGGGAAACAGGAAGAGCGTCAGTCAGTGTAGATTTTGTGTAAAAAACTCAATAGTAAAGCAGGATGTGGCCATTACTGCAACATAGCATCACCCAATATACCACAGTCAACAGTACAAGTGAAAATCCATGAGGGGCGAATGAGGACCATCACTTTGTAAAGCGTATTCAGTCTTTCATTTTAAATCAGCGATTGTGTCCAACTTCAAGGTCAGTTTTCCACCTAATGCCAAATATAGCTCACCGGCCAAGACTAGTTTGGCTATCGCAATAGCTTCTTTGGTTTTGGACTATAGTTACATGACTAAAGCTTGTGGATTCATCATCATTTATCAACTGCATGCCTCAAACTGAGTGCAATCTGGCCAAAAAGAAAGGTGTTACCACTGTTATAGCTGCTGTAAACATGCCTTCCTGCCTCGACAGTCATCCAACAATCATTTCGAGAGTGAGATTTTTTTTATTTTTCTGGCTAACTAGGAAAACCGTTAATGGTAAAGTCATTTGAATTTTTTTTAATTCAAACAGAATAGCCATCGTTAAAGCTACCGTCATACTTATTAGCCTCTACATCTGTGGATTATTTAACCACTGTAGACTGAATTCTATTGGCTATATTACATTTGCATAATGCATACTGGGTAGTGAACCCTGATGGCAACAATACAATCAATTTTACTTTTATCTGTTAAGATGACCACATGCTAGCTAAATTAGCTTCATAGCTTCAGTGAAAAACTAAAGAGACACATCAGATGACAGACCGATCAACTACAGTAATGTATTTATGTAAATATATGTAAATTTGTGTTTGTCCAGTCTATTGCTTTGAGGCAACCTACTATGAAATATTCAATAACTGCTATGATGCAAATATGTAAGGCACGTAGCGATGACAGGTCCTTTAAGGAGTTAATCGTTTGCTTAGGGTCAGCCATCTTTTGGTGCTGGGAAATTGAGCAGGCACCAAGCAAGCATGTCCCTTACAATGACAGGGCCAGTGCTGCTGTGAGGAGTCCCTGCAGACTGGCTAAATACAGACAGTCTATTTTGTAGCATGGGGGAGCCTGTCCAATCCAGTCTTTACTGAATGTGTGTGTGTGCGCACACATATGTGTGTTATAACTCCAGCCCCAGCTCCATACATCAGCCAGCCGTCACTGTCCAAACCACCCACGTACCAGCCGGGTGGGATAAACTCTGAGTGCTACTGACAGAGAGAGGGTGCAGAGGGAAATGCCCAGGGGGGCAGAAAGGAACAGCCACTGGGGGAGGACAGGAGAAAGTGCCTCATAGCCCCAAGGCTTCTAGAACACAATCTGAACCACACACACACAAGCACACACACGCTCGCATGCACACAGGCACTGCCAAAGAGGTCCACTCACTAAAGCAAAAGAGTAAAGTAAGACGCTACAACACAGAGCATCATTAATGCGCCCTTGCTCCATGACAGTGACAGTAAACACACTACAGTGGTGCACTTACCCCAGTGCCAGTTACAGCTTTGCCAGGGTTAAGTTGCCTCACTGGCAGACATCAATGCACACAGTGGGGATCACACTTTTAAAGGTGTGAAAGTGACTGCTATAAAATGGATCCTGTCTCATCCATTTTTTGGCATGTAAATATACACTCTGCAGACTGGAAGCTTTTTAGTTTTTTTTCTGCCATGGATTTAGTTATGTGAACTGTTTTTTTTTCATCAAGCTATTAGCAACGGGTGCTAATTTGACACAAACTAATGCTAGTTTGAATGCTAACCATTGTGGAAGCTAATATTACACTGGCAAACAGGACAGAACAATCAAACAAGGATCACCCACCAAGAAATTTGAAATGGCAGGTTATTGTCATGTGTGGAAAAAAGTAGCACAGGATGTATAATTTGTTGCTAAATGCTTCAAATAAGCCATTTTTGTGCTAGTAGCTCCAGTTAGCATTCACCATTTTGTGTGCTCTTTGCAAAGTGAAGAACTCTAGTGCAATAAATAAATAAATAAATAGATTACACACAAAAAATATAAAATAAAAATAAAGAACTTCCAGGCTTTGGTGTATGTATTTACTTATGTATAATTTCATATTTATAGCCTGTACATAGCTTGTACACTCATTACAGCCTGTACATACCTATTGCTATAGCATATTCACAACATACCTTCACAGCGTGTACATTGTAATATAATCATAATAGACCATTTTTGTAATTTTTGTAACATATCAACATATTTATATTATTCCCAACATATATTTGTAATATATCTATATATTATGGCTAAAGCACTTCTGAATGGATGCAAAATGCATTTCGTTGCCTTGTACCTGTGACATGTGCAATGACAATAAAGTTGAATTTCATTACATTTCATGTGTTTCCACTAAAGTACTTTAAATAAACAATGAATAAATAAATTGCTGGTATACTGTAATAATTAATAATACAATATATTGTATATGGTGTTTGCTGTATTGTCTGTTGTGCATTGTCCATTGTACATTGTATACAGTAGTCTGTTAATATTATGTATTATATCGTCTTGTATATTGTATTTTGTGTACAGCATTTAATGGGTTGATTATTGTAGATTGTATGGTCAGTTGTATATAGTGTGCAATATACTGTCTGTTGTTTATTTTATTTTATAGTACTCTACAAGTCTACAGACTAGTACTAGAGAATTCCTTTTGAATATGAACATACTTGGCAAATAAGACGATTCTGATGAATATGTTTCTCAGTAAGATATTGCAATAATTCATTGCATCTTTAAAGAGTTTTATTTGAAATAGTAGCAAGCAAATGAATCATACCTAGAGTTTTAATGCTTTGTTTCACATAGAACTGTTTTCGCTGAAGCACTGTATAGAGGGTCCTCATCATGTGTTGTAAGTCAGCATTACATAAGTGTCTACTGTGTTTTATCCTAAGGGCAGTCCTCTTTTAGTCCACAAGAGGGAGACATTCACCCACCTGAGGGTCTGTATTGTATTTTCTGAGTGTTTTATTAAAGGTACTTTTACTTTCGTTATCACACCATTAAAAAAAAAAAAAAAAACAGGGTTTGGGGCAGCGTCATAACCATAAATTTTCGTAAGTTACATTTACAGCTTTTGGCAGAGCGACGTACATGGTGAGCAGTCAGGGGTTAGGTGCCTTGCTCAAGGGCACTTCAGCCTGCTGTCCGGTTCCGAGAATCGAACCTGCAACCCTTTGGTTACAAACTCAGTTCTCTAACCATTGAGCTACAGCTGCTCCTACATCGTTGAGTACATCGTAAGTCAAGGACCCCCTGTATTAACAATGGCCCTTAGAGTTGCTCTAAAACAGCTGTTTGTGTTTAATATTGGTTGATCATTTGGCCTGTCAGTCAACTGACCCCATCACTTGGCAACAAAATGTACCAAACTCTCTGAGAATAGCTGTGTGAAACTACACTACATCAATCCTTTGCTGTCCACTCACTCCACTCACTAGTATGTTGTGGAGAAGCATTGTCTTCTCATAGTGATTGGCAGGAACTCAGGGACATGACTTTTTCCCACAAGCTGAAACAGGCCGTGTCAAAGCAGGAGTTGGCTCGCTCCAATCGCTGTCCTAACATAATGATTTCCAGGGATAAACAAACAAGTCAGTCAATTGTGTTCTTTTTACAACAGCGTCTTACCGAGCCAGCACTGCCTATGAATACATCAAAGCTTCGTTATATCTGGAAACCTGTAGCCAAGGCGCGCTCTTCCTGACCCTCGGCTGGAAAAGAAAATCTTGTTTCTTTGTATTTTGCAATTATGGTGCTTCCAAATTGGATGCATTTGCAGAGGCGGAAAACACGGGGCATCTAGAGTAAATTAATTGCTGCAATAATATTAGCCAAAAAAAAAAAGAAAAGAAAGGAAAGAGGAAAAATGTGAGGAGAGAAAGAAATACAATCTCAATTTAAAAGTGTTTCTCTGCGCTTTAATGTATGGTGTAATACGAATTTGCAGCCCACAGGCACTAGCTCTAACAACTTCATAATTGGAATCCAAACACGTACAAATTACTGCCACGCTGTTGCATACTAAGTGCGAAATTTTTAGGCTGCATGATGAAATTGTATGAAATTCGATATAAAGGGAACACAACTGGACCATGCTGACACAGCAGCGATGGTTAAATAAAAAGGGATGGAGCAGGAAAATGATCCACCACAATGTTTGATAGCAATCTAGAAGAGAAATCACCTCTTATGCAATGTAAACTGTTTTGTCGTGTACAGAACAATGGCCGTTTCTAAAGAGCAGCTTTGGGCTGCTGTGTGCTCAGGCAGGTCTAAAGGAGATGGACAGACATAATGGTGATTAGACAAGCTGAATAGAGAGTCCAGCCTACCTTTTCAACACTGACAGCCTACATTAGATGCTTTATTTTCAGCAGGACTAAGAAAATTCCAGTGCTGCTGCTGCTACAGCTGCTGTTGTTGGAGAAACAGTTACTCTGTTCCTTCACCTTTGGCCCTGCACTGTGAGGTGACCATTAAGTGTGTAGGTCTTTGGCATAAATCTTCCTCCATGTTCCCATTCTCTTTCTCTTAGCCGAAGCACTTTCTTCCCATTATACCCCATCATTCCTGCTTCAGTCTCTACAGCAGGGTTCCCTGACTCCAGGAGAAGGTCTTGGAGAAGCGAAGTCCAGCAGTTTAGCGATGTACCTTCTCAAACACACCGGGTTTAACTCACCTGATAAATACGAGGTTTAGTGAGTGTGTTTGAGGAGGGAAATCACCAGTCGCCAGTTTCAGCCATTGAGAACTGTTCATTAAAGTCTTACTAATAATGGTTCCACATACAAATACAGTTCTAGGAAAAATCTTCAGAACCTTTATTTATGTGGTTGCTTCAATGAGACTTTGGGAAACATTTCTCTATAACTTAATTATTGAGATGTTAACAGTCATTCGAATTGATTTGATGTGAAATGGTCCAATGAACGACTTTCAATTGCGATCCTAAAAAAACTTGTGATATTTACAATGCAAATAAACCATTTTATTTACTATCCACTCTCAAATTCCATAGGTATTGTTGATCATATTAAACTTAAGCTTGTAGAAATGTAGCGCATATACCTCTGTAAAAAACAAAACGTAAAGCCAAAACATAATTTTCGAAACAATGTTTATATCATATTCATAACTAGGTTATGTAACAGTATTCTATGAAACATAAAACTCTTTCCTCATCTGAGTCAGTAAGATCCACTATAGGTGAACATTTCAGGTCGAGCCAGCCTGAATGACTTGTTTATGATTAATTTACATTTACATCTCATTTACAGAAATAATTTTTACATACATAATTCCTCAGGGAACCAGACATTGTCCTTCAACTGCATTTCACCAATGACACTCGTTCTCCCGGGTTCCTGGAAATGCAACTAGAATTGGTTCAATCTTATCACTCTGAATAACTCTTTTCTGGATTGATCGATCATGTGTAGTAAACTCTGTGTCATATTCATGTTTGTAACCATGTGATAATGTCTAATTCAATGGACACACAGCCTTGTTATCAGACTGCTTCTCTGAATGTTCTGATCTTAGATTTGCTGCCTATAATGAGCTGACCACCACTCACAAAGTCATGTGTCTGATCTGCTGCAATGTGATCACAGTAATTGTTTCTAACAACAATACTGTCCCTGCCCCAGCCTAATTAGCTCATAATGAGCTCTGTAATATAGGCAGTACTCTAGCGTAACCTGTCTACCTTAATTAAGGCAGGAACCTTTAAGTGTGCCCAACATCCATGCTCCCTGAATAGCCACGAGTCAGCAGGTCCACAGCACGACTCCCATCTTGGGGCTGAATGTCATCTGCATTCTCAGGTGAAGACTAAAATATTTTGGTTGATGGTGGAAGAGGTTTCGAATACATTTTCTTTGACTGTCCGATTTTATTTAGTCGGGGGTTGAACTAATTATGGTAAGCATAATTAAATATTTGGATATTATATATATATTATACACTCAACAAAAATATATGCAACACCTTTGTTTCTGCTCCTGTTTCTGCACATTCCAGGGTGGCCTTTTATTGTGGGTAGTATAAGGTGCACCTGTGCACTACTCATGATGTCATATCAGCATCTTGATGTTATGGACCTGTGAGGTGGGATGGATTATCTCAGCAAAGCAGAAGTGCTCACTATCACACATTTAGACTGATTTGTGAACAAT
>JBBIGC010000039.1:10003564-10022082 GCA_037576955.1 Lepidarchus adonis
GATCTTTAAGTCCATCTCATGAAAAATCGGAGCAGAAACAAAGGTGTTGCGTTTATATTTTTGTTGAGTGTATATATTAATATATTCGATCTCTGGGGTCTGTTGATAGCTGCCCAATGCCTCATGTGTGGATGGGTTAATTGTTTATTGTGGTGCATTTTGTAAGAGTGTGTTCACAACGACAACTACAGGGGGTCCTCAACGACGTTCTCGATTTTTAAGAAAATTTGTGGTTATGGCGCTACCCAAACCTTGGTTTTTGATGTTTTTTTTATGGTGTGAAAAGCAAAAGTGAAAGTAACTTTAATAAAATGCTTTAAAAAAATGCCATACAGAGCCTCAGGTGAGTGAATGTCTCCCTCTGGTGGACTGACAGAGTAACAGCCCAAAGCAAAACACAGTAGACGCTTATGTAAGGGGTTTTGACTTACGGCAAAATTTGACTTACAACACACAATGAGGAATGGAACCCATGTAGTCAGTTTCCCTTCCACATTTCACATGATGTCAGCCTTGGTTTAATATAATAGTAAATAGTACATGGGCTAAAATAGTACATATAAATAGTCTAATAAAGTATGTAAAACTTGCTTCAAAGGTCCTACTCAGTCCCGAGGCCACAAACTCCTATTTTAAACACACTGTTTTATAGATGAATAATGTTGTTACAGAGTATTTCAGCCTCAAAAGCACAATCCAAGCCTACAAACCTGAATAAAGGTTTTCATTGCCATAAATCCATCTTTAAAATACAGCAAATAAACTGTGTAGTTTTATGGGATGATCAAAGGTTTGAAATTAATCACTTTTTTCTCGTTTTTGGGCCATAAAACCACAAGTAGATCCCAGGGGGAGAAAAAGCAAGAAAATGTACAATAAATGCCTGTAAATGCTAAATGCTTATCACCATGTCTTGTGTTTTTGAGTCATTAGTGGCTTAGATGAGTCACAATATTGTACGTCACAGAAGCATGTAAAGTGTGAGTCATTTTTGCTTAAGTTGAATTCATGTGTCTGCCAAGGAAATCTATTCAAAACATCTCTTACTGTGATAAACATATAATGACTTGGGAAACTTTGATATAAAACCTGAAAAAAAACATTAAAATGACATAAACACAATGAAACAGAGACATAAATGCCACAACAGACTCATATCTCGTAAAATGTTATGTACTGAAGTGTAAAATTGTTTCAAGTAGGTCCGTTCATTTTATTATGCATGAAGTTCATATTCTCATATTGTTTTTAAAAAATGACCTTTTTTCAGATTTGCCAATGTGCAAGTCCCATTTAATGCTACAGTTCAAATCAAATAACATAAATGTTGCTTTCTTTCTTTATTTTCACGTACATACCTGCCAATACCGAAATCGCTTATCCTTTTTGGGTCATGGGGAAGCTGGAGCCAATCCCAACAATGGGACCCTGGACAGTAAGCCAACCCATTTGAGGACAACTCTGAGACATACAAGCATCCACACACACACACACACACCTGTAAGAAATGTAGAGTAGCCAGTCAAACTAAAAGCGCAGGCTTGGGACAGTGGGTGGAAACTGGAGAACCTGGAGGAAACCCATGCAAATATGGGGAGAGCTTTCTGAGCCCTGGACCTACGTGCTGTGAGGCAACAGCGCTAACCACTGCACCACTGTGACGACCTGAGGGGAGAGAATAGGATTTTGAAAACATGACCTGATCAAATGCAGAGGAAATATCATTTTCTCTGTAGTTTTAGTCTAAGAGGAACTGATGTAGAGGCCTGAGGTTTGGGTGATTATCAGGAGACCTCCAGCGTCTGCCAGAAGTGCTCAGGCAGCTCAGTTCTAACAGGTGACATTTCCTAATGTGCTCACAGCCTAACCCAGGCACCACTCACAAAAAAGAGAGAACGACATGAAGGAAGCATGTGGCAGGAAATGGGGGAAAGCTCCATTAGTGCGCTCCATCCACCCTCTCTCTCCTTTAGCTTTGGTAATCCCTGCTCTTTCTCTCTCTCTCTCTCTACCCTCTCTCTCTCTACCCTCTCTTTTTCTCTCTCTCGCACACACACTCTCCTCTCTCTTCCTCTCTCTACCCTCTCTCTTTCTCTCTCTCTCGCACACACGCTCTCCTCCCTCTTTCTTTCGCTCTTTCTCTACCCTCTTACTTTTTCTCTCTCTCTACCCTCTCTCTCTCTCTCTCTACCCCTCTCTCTTTCTCTCTCTCTCTCGCACACACACTCTCCTCTCTCTTTCTCTCTACCCTCTCTCTCTTTCTCTCTCTCTCACACACACACTCTCCTCTCTCTCTTTCGCTCTTTCTCTACCCTCTTATTTTTTTTCTCTCTACGCTCTCTCTCTCCTCTCCCCCCTCTCTCTATCTCCCTACCTTCTCTCTCTCTCGCTCTCTCTCTCTCTCTCACACACACACACACACAAACACACACACACTCTCCTCTCTCTTTCTCTCTCCCTCTTCCTCTCTCATTTAAATTCGAATGTTGGTTTTATTCTAAAAAAACTGTTGACAAATGTTGACAAAGCGATGGAATATTAATATTAACGGTAGTATTCATAATAAACAATATTCCTAATGATGATAATACTACAGAAAAACATCTACAAACATAGACAAAGCCTATCACTGACTGTCTCTCTCTCCTCTTCCTCACCACCACCACCTCCCCACGCCCCCCCACCAAACCTCCACTTCCACAGTCTTCATGGGGGACGGCTGGCAGCACAGTGGTGATGTCATGCCAGCAGTGCAGCGATGGCAGCTTAACCTATTTTCGGAAATACCACAGATTTCTATTTATAGCCGTGCTGAGCAGCGTTCCTTTCAAACACATCTCTGACGGGTGACACAAAGAACACTAATAATATTCCTCTCCGATTCACTCCTCCTTCCATCCTCTTTAGTGTCACAATGTTTGTTCTCATCATTGCCATAAAAACAGCAGGCATAACTGCTATTAGTTTGCCACATTATGGACAAAACAGCAGGCGTGCCATTGCACCGCTGCTAGGGCTGAGCAATACAACCATATTTATTATTATTGTGAAAAATGGCATCATATTTTGTCTCAATATGTTCTGAACATACAGTGGCAAGAAAAAAGAATGTGAACCTTTTGGAATTTCATGGTGTCCTGCATTAATTTGTCTGATCTGATCTGATCTTCATCAGGTATTGATAAATATAATGTGCCTAAATTAATAAGACAAAATATTATTTATGTTTTCTTTATTGAAAACAACCATAAACTAATACTAGTGGAAAACGTATGTGAATTAATCACTGGTTGACAAACCCTTAACTAGCAATAACCTAAACCAGGCACTTCCTATAGCTGTGGATCAGATCTGCACAGGAGGAATCTTAGTCCATTCTTCTGGACGTGACTTGACCACTCCAAAAGGAGGATTTTGTTTTTTGGAAGACATTCTGTTGACATAGACTTTCACACATTGTCCTGAGGAGATTTTTGATACACTTGGGAATGAATCTTCACCCTAATGACTGCACGCTGGTCAGGTCCTGATCATGATGGTCTCTTCCCCATACATTATGGTTGATCATGATATGCAGTTCCCTTTTTATGTCAGGTGTAGTGCTGGCTGTTCTTCCCAAATAGTTCAATCTCAGTTTCATCTGCAAAAACATTTTGCCAATACCGCTGTGGAGTGTCAACGGGTTCTCTTGCAAATTTCAGACATGCAGCAATGGTTTTCTTATTAAGCAGCAGCTTCCTTCATGGTGTCCTGCCATAGACATGGTGCTTCAGTGTTTTACGTTTTGTAGAATTCTGAGGGAAGCCAGATTCAATGATGCCTCTTTGGTGGTCACTCATGGATGTTCCTCTACCTCATTGATGAAAACTTGTGCTCTTGGGGTCATTTTAACTGTATATGGACATGCTCATGTACATATCACAATATTTTGACACATACAATAAAACTGAACTACTATCAGAAACTCCAGGTACATGAATGTGTATCCAAACATCACATAAACTCATAATGGCATGGTGGAGGCAAGAAAGCTGAGTTTGAGTAAGCTACAGATGCCTTTTGTGCTCTCGCCCTGTTTGCTTGGGTTTCTTCCAGGTGCTCCAGTTTCCTCCCATTGTCCACAGGCTTGTGGTTCAGGTTGACTGGCGACTCTAAATTGCCCATTTGTGTGAGTGTGTGTATGGTTGTCTGTCTCTGTGCTGCCCTGTGATGGGCTGGCCTCCTGTCCAGGGTGAACCCTGGCTTATGCCCATAGTCTCTTGGGATCGGCTGCAGCTTCCCCGTGACCCAAAAATGCAAAAGTGGTTTGGAAAATGAATGAATGCATAATTATTGTACAAATACAAGCCCCAATCTGACCTTATTGACTAATATGATGCACTTTTCTAGGATTACATCATAGCTCAGAACTAGGTTTATAATTTAAAATGTTAAAAAGTAATTAAATTATTTTGAAAATCAAATACAACTATTATGTTTAAATATAGATATTTGTTCCTTGTTTTACTGACACCTGCACGTAAAAGCCAACTGCCATTGAACAAAAGAAGAAGAGGTGAATTTTTTGGAGATGATCTTCAAAGAACAGTCAAATACTTTATAGTGATTCTCCTTCTTTTCCGGTACTACAGCAGATCCTCTGTTTTCATTTATTCCTGTCCTTGGCATCTTCCTCTCTCACACCAAATGCCCACATGTCATCTCTCACCACATCCAGAAACCTCTTCCTCAGCCTCCCTCTTTTCCTCTCACCTGGCAGCTCCATCCTCAACATCCAATTCCCAATATACTCAGCGCCTCTCCTCTAAACAAGTCCAAACCAATGAAATCACGCTTCTGACTTCGTCTCCAAACCGGCCAAGCTGAGCTGTCCCTCTGATATACATCGACTTACTACAGGGTTCTGTTACTCACTGTGTGTCGTAAGTCAAAACCCCTTACATAAGCGTCAACCGTGTTTTGCCCTGACGCCATCAGTCCACCAGAGGGAGACATTCACCCACCTGAGGCTCTGAATTGCATTTTTTGAGCATTTTATTAAAGGTACTTTCACTTTTACTTTCTACACCATCTAAAAATATTGGGGCAGCGTCATAACCACAAGTTTTCATAAGTGGAGTACGTTGTAAGTCAAGGACCCTTTAATACTGTCTATCCTCCTCATTACCATTGTGAATCTCAGCACCAAATAATTTATAGTGAATACTGAATAATATTTTTAAAAAGCATTTTTACTTGAAATTCCCATCCCTATTCAGAACACACACAGGAATAGACTGTCTAGACTGCTCAAGACGCTCACAGCACACAGCAAGAAGCAATTTGGCTAGGGGTCTCATTTGCATATTGCAATATTACTTTTGCAGAGGCCAGTATGACTATGACAATATATTCTGCATCGCTCGCTGTTATGATGCTAATAACATACTAACATAAGACATTTCAACCAGAGCACATACATCAGTTTTACAATACTGTATGATTTCCCAGAATGATGCAGCCGCACCCGTGCATGCCCTGTGAAATCAGTAATGACAGTACTTAGCTGCTGTAGCACTAGCAGTAGTTCTTGCTAGGAGTCATAGCTCTACAATTTCAGCTTGTCTTATTCATCGTTCTTGCAGTAGTGACTATGCTAGACATCTGCCCAGCCTGAACCACCCCTCCAAGGCCAATGCCTTTCCTTCATATTAAATCCCTTTGTTTTCTGTCCTCCTCCTTCTCCTCCTCTGTCAGAGTGGATCTGCCTCTGAACCTGCCACTAAGAGTCAGGCACCTTCCGATTAAAGCCATCATTTGTTTTCTCCTGCTCTGACAATCACTCCATCTCTCTGTCTGTTCATCTATTGTGCTTAGCCTCTTGCCTGCCTTTCATTTCTCTCCTGTCCGGTTCATAGAGGGACAGAGCGAGAGAGAGTGTTATATTTGTCACCGTTCGCTGACTGACACACCATGACACCATACTGGTCGATCAATATTGCGTTGCTGTCCCTCTGCCATCGTACAGGTTCAGACGAGGCTGGGGTCTCTGAGTTTGAATTTCTTCACAGAATCTCGGTGGACTTCTCAAGCCACGTACGCGTCCCTCTTCATCAAAGCATTCTCTCGCAAGACTTCGTATGAATCAGCTCAAAATTGCAAGCGATTATCACAGGACGCTGCAGCAAAATCTCCCAGACGTTGTCAATTTATTTTCCTCTTCCAAATGCATCTCTAGCTGATGGAGCTAAAAAAATAAAAAATAAAAACCCACAGCATTTAAATTGGTCAGCAATTCACAAACAGACGGCCTTGTTCATTTCTTTTAATCTCCTCCTCGTTCACCTCCTTCCTCTTTCCTTTTGTCATTTTCTCCAATCTCATTACCTCTCAACGCTGCAGTAACAAAAGCTTACAGGAGAACACAGATGTGCAATGTCTATTCACATCCTATAGAATGACTCAAGGCTGCACAATATATCGTCTTGTAATTGTTATCTCAATGTTAGTTGTCCCTGAGCTCCCAGAATTCTACAATGCAAATAAGCTTCTAATCAATCCATGGTTTTGTCAGGACAACCAATCACAGCTCAGTGTTACTTAATGTTTTAATAATTCAGGGTATTTCTCTTATCCAACAAAATGTAAATGATTTTGCACAGTATGTAATACTGATGATTCTAAACTGTCCTTCTATTTCTTTATTTCCATTAAGCTAGTGTATATATAACTCATAATTAGTCATAACTCATTCTTTTTTGACCCTCTCCCAACCTCTGCTTAACCCTTAGAATTAAAAACACAATCTGCTTTTGTTACTGTGTCTTTAAGACTGTATGCATATGAGCTCTCTTCTGATTGGCTGTCCTGTATTTCAGCTCATTCAAAAGGCAGCACGGGACTGAAACGCACATCAAACTGCTGTAGGCCCAATAAGGAGATATTAGTAAAGGTTTTGTGACATCACAACTATGATTTTCCCAAAAAAAAATCCATATTTGGGCTATATGGATGGTGAAGTGAACATATATTTTGAATCTATACTGATATATTTTAACTGTGATTAATGTGATGACATTGTCCCTTTAATGCATTGGAATCACAATGTGTAGAAGCAAAATTCCAATGCTAATTTTTTTCCCCATTTGGTGCAGCTCAAGACATAAACAAGTGGCATTAAAATGCTGAGAATGCTCCAGAATTTCTGCTCTTAGGCACATTCATCCATGCCTGTCTTGATGCAAAATTATTGCAGTCTAGTTTAGTTGCCATGACAATACTAAGCATGTCTGCAGTGATCTGCTGAAAGCCATAAAACTATCAAAACTGATGTCAGTGGAAATGATCACAGCAAAATAGCTTGCCATCGATTTGGATATTTCATGACGATTATGAACCCTTGAGCGGCAAATTGAACAAATTATCTGAATGTGAATCATTTGTGTACACTTGTGACTTGTGCTTGTTGTAATTCCTCTGTTAGGATCCAGCGCATCAAGCACAGAGTCGCTCTGTTATATATGATGGCAAATCCATACGTGGCCAGATATCAAACACAGGAACCTGTACACATTCAGAGAAATGGCCATTTACCCAACGTTTACCAAACCCAAACATGTCTACACATCAGGGGTGCCAACAAAAAAGGACATAGCACTCTTATATCTTCCTCAGTCAAGTCAATCACGTAAATAAGATTGTCAGTAAAGGTCCAGGTTGGTGTCCATGGAGGAAATGTCCTTCTATAACAGTGGTGTCCACCTCTGGTCTTCAGCACAGTTTGGTGATTTCCCTAATTAAACACACCTTGTTAAATGCCAGATTTAATAAGTGTGTTTGAGGAGGTGAGATACCAAACTGTGCTGATACCGGTCCTCCAGGATTGACTTATGGATCTATAGGAACAATTATATTGTCCAGAAATGTCTGATGGCAGTCAGGTGGAAACCTACCATAGCTAATTGTTCAAAGATGGACCTAGTGTGGATTATTCCTTTAGTTTTCTTTTTTTATTTCCACTAGACATTGACACTTCATTAAGGGATCTTCAATTTGCAATGGTCCCTTAAACTAAAGTGGACATGGAAGCAACACATGGTTCAGTAAATTTGTTGTTGTAGTATTTTGTCGTCTTTAAATTGGTCACAAAGTAAGAAAATGCAATGAAATAAGGACGGATCTTGAAGCATCTGCCTGTACACAGCAAGTTGTGTGATTATTTGCCAATGTGAACACACACCATCACACAAAGTGCACCACAATGAAATGTGGCCGTCACACGTGGAGCTGTGGGCAGCTTTCAACAGCACCCGGGACCTCAGATGTGCCTGAGCCGGGACTTGAACCAGCAACCTTCCTTTCACAAGGGCCCATAAAGATGCCCCACCCATCCACACAGTGTGTTCAACCATCCCAGCCCAACAGCCATGTTAGACCATACCTTTTCTAAACACTATAAATATGATATTCTTTTTTTACAGCATTTTGCCAAATGCTCTTATTCAGACCAAAATCCAGGGAGCAGTTGAAGTTAGGTGCCTTGCTCAAGAGCTATTCATTGTTCTGAGAATCAAACCTGAAACGTTTCAGTATCAGATCCACTCCATGAACCATTAGGCCACTGCTGCCCACATACAGTATTTAGAATTAAGCTTTAACTCTGGTTAACCATTACTGGGCACAGGCCTATGTACTTCATGAAGAACATTAGATGTTACATGATTACATAATAATACCATTTCAGAAAAACATTATTGACAATAACGTGATGTGCCAAAACCTTGAGTCTGAAACTCAGCAAATAACATAAAATAACATAGTTGACGCAATGGCAATATGGCTCCCTGAAGGAAATTCCATCCATAGTCACAAAACAAACCAGTTAAGAGTAACCACAGCTAACGCAAGTGAATAATAAACCGCGGCCTCTACAATAACCATGTATGTAGGTATTTGAGCCAAGATGCAAACTCTCTACTACTACTGCAACCATCTTACACCACAGAGCGGTTAAAAAAATAAAGCTATCACTTTATTAGATCATTTCTTTGATTTATCATGAAGGGCTTTCCAGGAATATTTCTGTACCAGTTATAAAGACATTAACACCCTGATCCCCATGACATTAGCTTAATGCTGATATTCCACTATAGCAGATATGAGTCTTCATAATGTCAGTCGTCCTGCACCTCATCTAGCGTTACAGACCGTGTACGCACTGCTATCTCCCCTCCTTTCTCACGACCACCTCTAATGTCTGTCAAGGCGATGAGCAAGTGGTACAGCTCAGGTTCTCTGTTTTCAGCTCATGCTTTTAATCAGCATTTTCAGAAACTCACATATTCAGGGATAAATATTCAATAAACAAACTTTAATGAAGTGCTATGGGAGTATTTGAGCGATCAATCCTGAAATATCGTGGGGACCAATGCTAACTATTAATACCAATCGAGAGACAATAATTGCCCGGTGCTTGGCTTTGAACAGCATTAGTCACATTAAATACTGCAGAGTAACCAGACCAGAGCACGTTTTAATTGGGAAAAGCAGCCTGTATTAAGGGACGCGGCAGCCGAACCAAGGGACTGAGGCCTCAGACAATAACTACAGTCACTAATCCTCTTCAGTCGAGTCATTATGGTCATGCTTTATTATCACGCCTAACAAACTAATTCCATGTTTTCCTGCGTGAATTAGCTGGATGAGTTAGTGCTGAGATGCATTCTGCTTCCGAAACGTGTCCTCTACATTTGATCCCCTTGGCGAGCAGATCACAACTTAAAGGCAAAACAAAAGGTTTAAAGCTTGTGCCGTATGGAGCCATAAATGAGACTTTTCATTTAGGGGTACATGTAAAGACAGCATACAGAACGTACATTAAAAAATGAGCCGTCCCTGTGTGTCTCTTGTATTTAGACATATCTGGCATTAAATGGGCTGTGAAAGAGCGCTGTGAATAGGATTAAGCTTCTGCAGGCTTTCGCAAGCTAATAGCAAGAATTGATTCACAGCTGAAAAGAGGAAACTAGCTTTTAGGGTGAAGCTTGGATGTCCGTCGACTCTAAAGCTTCTTATTTCAGCAGAACATTCAAAACACAGTGGACCGTAGGCTTTCACGGCAGCTTATGGGTCACAGAACAAGGCCATTACCTTTGGCCTGCAAGTTAACTCACTGGAATCCTGCCAATGGTCATTTTTATTTAAGGTTCTTCATTAAGTGGTTCTTCATCTATGCCCATAGAATTCATGTACAAACACAAAGGGAATCAACCTATTTTTTACATTTTTTATTTTCTCTCATTTCTAAGATTCCAAACTATTCACAGAAGTCATTATAGGAACCAGATGTCTGAAAAGATAAGACAAATTGTACAAATATGCTGCCTGATGCCCAACTGCTATTGTTTTGTGACACGATTTTGGCCCAAAGCCAGTCCGGCTTTCAGGCCCCCCCACCCCCCCCCCCCCCCCCCAATCAAAATGTGTCTTTGGGGAAGAGGGGTGGGTAGAGCAAATGCTTTATTTAACCTTTAATTTGCCAGGCAAGACATTAAGAACAGATTCTTATTTAAAATAAGACAGCCTGGAGCAAAATAGACCGACTGAAGTTCACTAGAAATGACGTCTTGATTCAACCATGTCACATTGAAGATTTTTCCAGAGCCCATCTGCCCCACCCCCTTACATTTTGCTATAGGCCAATTGGGTCAATCAAACATTAAACCCCCTCTTTTTCACACCCTGTCCAAAGCACAATGAAAAATGTGTGTAGTGTGAGTGTGTAGGCCCTATTGGGCAAATTTGTCCCCAAAGTCGACTTGTTTTTTCAGTTCCTTTTATTGTACCATTATCAGTGTTACCTATGAAACTGTTGTGGGGGCTCACAGGTCATTTTGGATGGTAAATGGTAATGGTAATATTTGCTATTGCAGGTATGACCTTTGGTTCCAGTGATCACATCTGTAAAGATATCCATAGTAAGATACTCTACAATGTCTCGTTTCAGACAAAAACATGACTTTGTCTACAAGTCATGTTGGAATTCCCTTCTAAACACTGCGTATCACATTTACGTGAGACTTTGGGGTCAACTAGGAAAAGCTCCCCACTGGACGCGTACAGAACGAGGGGAATTGTTCCCGCCTGTATTGGGCAACGTCCCGCCTCCTGTGCGCGTGGATTACCTAGTAGTTCTTATCAAATCGGCGGACTCCTCGTGAGTATGAACTGCCAGCCAATCACGGTGTGGGACGCGCAATACTACCAGCCAATCCTAGATGTGAGGGGCGTGGCTTTCCGGAATATGGGTGGGGTTTTGAAAATAGGACCGCGGATAAGGTTTACGTTCCAAAGCACTAACCCAGAATCAGCTGTGCACGAGCATCCAGCGATGAGATGAATATACCGTTTCTTTCATAGTGTTAAAAAATACATCTATCCTAAAGCATTTCACAATTACGGAGAAAGAGTGAGAGAAATAGACATTTAAATGGCTACAGCAACAAAACTAACAGCCTTTGTGCGGAGGCGACGTGACGCTCGCTGTGTAAATTAGCAAGGATGCTAATAAAGCGCCACAGAGGCGTCACTTTACAGTGGGAGTCGGAGAAGAGCGCGTCTCAGAGCAAAGTAGACTCCAAAATAAACGAACGGTGGCCGCTAGATTAACATTAACATAGGTCAATGATGGAGATAATGTGCATTAACAGTTGGAAGAACTGCCAAACCCAAAAATCTCACATTATTAACATATATGAATGTAAACATAAGCAGCTGAACTGTTTACAATAGACTGAGTAGTAGACTTGGGGGATGAGGCTTTACCTTTGTGCATGCCGGTGTATCGGTCCTTTAACACTGTCAATTCGTGGATTTTCCCAAACTGTTCGAACAGGGGTTTCAGGTCTTTTTCCTCTAGGTTCCGCGGTATTTGCCCGATAAAGAGTTTTATGGCGTCTTGGTCTTTCATGGTGCCGTTCTCCGGATGAATGGAGATGGGTTCTGACCCGTTCATGGGTTTGGGGAATGGGGTCTGGGCGCCCTGGTGCTGGTGCGGGAGTGGGAGGAGTGGATGTTGGGTCGGTGAAGCCCCGGGTCCGGTGGAGAGCAGGCTGGAGTGAGCGGGATGGGGCTGCTGGGGGGGAGGCTGCTGCCGTCTTGTCTCAGTCTGAGCGAATCTGGCCATTCTGAGCAGGGGGAGCAGACTGGATAGTAATAATGACAGCACACGCGAGCGCGCGCGCACACGCACACACACACACACACACACACACACGCACACACGCACGCACACACTGAAAGGAGCGCAAGCACTCAGCTGGAAACCCAGGCTCACTTTCTAACCCGACACACACACACAAACACACAACAAGCAAAAGAGGGGAGGTGGGGAAGGCACAAGACGCACGTTTAGTTGCTCTTGAGCGACACCACATGGTGGCAGTGTGGCAGTGCACGTTTTAAAAGGATTTATTTTAAAGGAAAAATCATATTTCAGATTTTACCACATGCCTCGAGTAAAGCCCAACAGTAAACACAACATCCTTTTTGCTTTGTAATTTAACATTAAAGCTAAGAGGCTAAGCTCGAAAACAATAAAAGTCTTTGGCCGATGTTTTTGCATCACCAGGCTCATCCCACTGCTTCTCATGTCACCTCTGCTCTCTATAAAAATGAGCATCCAGTAGCTGAAATCCACACTCACACTTGCTGATAACTGTTTAAATGTTACAGTTAAAAAGCCTCAGGAAAATACTACTGAGGCCTGCAGTTTGCATGAAGCTAATAAATGGCATATGTGCTCATTGCTGGACCTGTAGGTGGGCAGGGGTAGACACTGACCCTTGTATTGCCCACGGAAGTGATCATTGTTCTGGCCAGAAGCTGTTCTGTACCTCTGTTAAGAGCAGTTACAACGTCCTGTAAGCGAATCATTTTCTCTGAGGCGGGTGGGTGTCTATAGGTCCTCAAACCCATGTCCCTTTGGTCTCAAAATAAAAAGAATCCTTCATAATTAGCTCTTTGTAACAAAGTATATTTCTTACAGTATTTCATATTTCAGAGTTTCTTATGGCAAATTTCAATCATGTACATTTTTCCCTTCATAGAACCAGTTATCAGCACATTTTATTCCTGTTTGATGGGATTTACACTCTTACATTCATTCTTTGGTGATCATCAGCACTAACTGTGCCTTTCTTCTTTATAATTATGCAATTTAACATCTAACTTTATACTGCCTGTCCAAAAGTTTGCCCATCTTAAAGCTCTTCTGAAATCCAGGGGATCAATAGAGACTTTGTTCCCTCTTTACTTCAGTAACAGCATCTGCTATTCTGGGAAAACATAAATAATTGTTGGAATATCTCTGTTAGGATCTGATGGCATTCAGCCACAAGAGCATTAGCAAGGCCAGGTACCGGTGATGGATGATTAACTCTGGAGCCACTCACTTCAAAGACACTGGGTGGAGCTCCATCATTCTCAAAAATATAGTTGCACTGCTCCACGGCCCAGTGAGGAATTTATACCTCTGTAGCTTTACATTGGACATAAAGAACTTAGGATCATCCATCTTATTGGTGGAGTTTTTCTTTGAAAGTTACACAATGTGTGTGTGTACACCTGTGACATTAATGAATACATCTTCATGTAGCTGAGTTCACTATTTAAGAGTGTCTGGATACTTTTGGGCATATAGTGTGATCTGCCTTCAAATGCATGTGCTTCTTGCTCTTGTTTCTGTCCATATCAAAACTCAACGCACAGTGCACTATTAACCCCCCATCACCCACCAACACACACAAACTCTTATTTAACACTAACAGTGAATAAAACACTAACATCTCAGCAATAACAGCAAAAAACAACACAACCCCCCTTTTCCCCTGTCCCTGCAAGTGTCAGACTCACACACACTGCATGCAATGGTAGTATTTAGTAGGTGTCCAATTGCATTATATTGCTATATATTACAGTAAATATGTGCATTTAAAAAAGCCCAGTGACGTAAACGTGAATTTTCATAAGTACGACATAAGTTGAGGACCCCTGTAATTCACAACAGGTGGTGGAATAATCTACTTTATTGTCAGGAAGTATCATAGAACTCTAGCACAAATAAATATCTCAGTCAACCTTAGAAGAAACATTAATGTTGTCTCCATCTTCTGAAGATTGCAGGTTCAATTACCAACAATGCCAAATGCATTTATTGTATAAAGTCCAAGACTGCATGGTTGGCTTTTTTCTCTGGATGGGATATTCTTTCCTCTTTAGCCAGCACATTACCTGACATGACAAAACTGGTAGTTAGATGTTCTCCTCCAAGGACGTTGAGCTTCTAATGATGTTTTTGCAACAGTTAAAAAAATAGTAGCACTCAAGTGATTTGGAGGGACCATGTACCAGCCATTCGCTCACCCGTGGTGGTGGTGGTGGTATCATGATTGGGTTGGGTTCTTGCTGGTGTAACTGACCTAAATTGAGAAGAACTTTCAAGAATCCATTTTCATTGTTTGCATTGCGGATTTATGGAGTGAACTTTAACTTTCACTTTTCTGAAAGGCTTGTTAAAAGTTAGCTGTCATTTCCAAATACATTTGAACAACAGAGTGCTGAGTTAGACTGACAAATATGTTTGGGCTCCTGATGGCAGAGCTTTTTTGATCTAGAAGTGGCATTCATTGCTTGCAGCCTTGGAGCGAGGACAGCAGCCTATATTTAGAGTGGGAATGGAAAGGAGAGAGGGAGAACTTTCAGCCTGTGTCGTTTATTGACCATTGCCATTAGTATTTTGCTTGGCTGAGGGACCGTGACAAGAAATCAATAGCGCCTGGACTATTAGTGCAGACCAAAAAAAGTTACATACAGTTTAGCATGGTAGAATTTCTGCCGCTTGTTAAGCACTCAGTGGGTGTGGAGAGGCAGCAAAGCCTGGGTTCACCAGCCAGCCTGTCAGTGACTGGACCCTGGGGAGGGGAGGAGACAGCTGAGGGGGCCACTTAGCACATTGCAGCTAGCATGCAGTATGGACAATGACAATTACTTTCGAGTCTGTCCTCTCTCTCTAATGACATACCTACCTGTATATGTGCTAATTGTGCTTTCAGGCGGTAGCTGTAATCCCCTCTGTTCATTTTTGATGAAAGGATGTTTGCAAACAAGTAAACACAATTTTCTTTTTGTCAAAAATGACCAAGGGGGATGAAAATAACAGAAAGATTAAGACAACGATGCTTTATTGTCATTATACAAGTAAAATGCACAGTAGAAAAGACTCAAAGTGTATACACACCTGGTTAAGATGTGTTTAAAACTTTCATAAGGTTGGAAAATACACAGTAAAGGATTTTTTTTCTTCTTCTTTGAACAATCTTTCTAGATCATCCTTGGGTCCTCTCTTATGCACTCTCCTCTTCAGCTCACCCCACAGGTTTTCAATGGGGTTGAGGTCTGGGGACTGAGATGGCCATCGTAGGAGCTTGATTTTATGTCTGCTGAGCTGTTTTTGTCGGATGTTTATGATCTATATCCTGCTGGAATACCCAGCAACCACCCAATCACTTCCTCAGCTCACCCCACAGGTCTTTGATGGGGTTGAGGTGCTGGTAGCGCATAACAAAAAAGCAGACATTGCCAAAGGTACCAAAAGCATTATAATACATTCAAACTTTTATTAAATTACATCTTTATGACTTTTAATAAACTGATTGCTTGAAAGCTTCGAAATTGAAGGTTACAGAAAACTACAAAAATTATTTAATATATTGAACAGTTTTTTGGAAACTGTCGTCTTAAGAACAATATCCACATACTGTAAAGCTAAACAACATCAGTAACTGGAACAACACTTCAATTTGTTTAAATAGCCCAAAACAATGCAGTATTAAAACATTATTAATCATTAATTTACTCATTCCTATCAATTTCAGGTCGCTAGGTAGCTTGAGTTGATTCCAGATTACTTTGAGGCAGGGTACACCTTGGAAAAGTGACCAACCCATCACAGGGCAACACAAAAACAGACAAACATTAATATAGCCTAGGAACATAGGAGCTGAGCTTGTACACCCCACACAGAAAAGCTCCTGTGGCTGATCCTGGGACTGAACCTAGGACCTACTTGCTGTGAGGCAGCAGTGCTAATCACTGCACCATATTGTCAGGGTACTACTGCTAAGCAGCATTGAAAGGTATTTCAAAAACCTGACCTCGCTTGGGCTAAAAGGGAGGAAATGGAGCTGTTTACACGCATGCAGAGATTATTATTAAAGGAGCGACCTTACAGCCCTTTTATAAGTTTCACTAAAAGCTGCATGACGTTTTAGCCATGACTCAGCATCTTAGCCATGACTAAGCTTTTTTGCAATGACTCAGCCTATTATTGCTAGAAGTTTTTTCCACTAGAAGTGCCTTAGCCAGCTAGACTAAGTTTATTTCCAATGTTTATGCAAAACATGTGATTATTTGGGTTTTCTCTTCCAGAACGTAGAGAGAGGGGGGTTGCTGATATCTTTTAGCAATTAGGTCTAGGCAGCTGCCACTAAAACAATGTTAGCATAGAACTGTATGGATGTAATGTTGTTTTTAGCATTTAGGGCTAGGCAGTTGCTAGACATGAAACTGTTAGCCTAAGAGTGTGTACACTGATGTATTGATTGACATTTGTAAGGACTTGACAGACCGCTTTTCTATAAGAAGGGGCACTCCGGGTTGAGAATTTAGAATGAGATCACACTCTCACTCTCCCACCCAGAAGAACCTTTTATGGAGAAGCCATCTGCCAAATTCAAAGAAGAGATTCTGTCATTTGTGCTGAAAACTGTGAGTAAAAACTATTCTTCTTTTTAAACTTCAAAAGACGTTTCTTGAACAGTTTGTGAGTGGAAAATCAATTTATTCATTTAAAGAGATGTTTCTGTGTTTTGGGACTATTTTACAGGGCTTTAATGTGTTATCATGTGAGGAATGTGTTATGTGAGTGTTTGTCAGACTAATTTGGGTAATTTTGGGTAGTTTGTGTTGATTTTGGGGGTAAATGGCTAATTCACCATCACTGGGATGACTAGCCATTTTGAGGCATGTTGGTTTCTTATGCCTTAATGCTCCATGTGTGCTACGCTAGTTGGAGGCGCAGTGCTTTCAAGTACTTTTCAGAGCTTCATAAAGCGATGGGCTGCTGCCCAATTCGAGCATAAAAACCTTGGTGTCAGTCTATGTTATTTCCCTCAATGATTATCCAAGCCTGGGAAATTGTTACAAAACTTTAGGCTGTGCATTAAGCTCTAGGTCGGCAATACACTCTAGGCTGGGTGTTAAGCTCTAGGTGGGGGGCTACACTGTAAGCTGGGGGTTAAGCTCTAGATGGGGGGCTACACTGTAAGCTGGAGGTTAAGCTCTATGTGCGGCACTATGTTCTAGGCTAGGCATTAAGCTTTAGGTCTTGGGCTACACTAGCTGAGCATTAAGCTATAGGTGGGGCGCTATACTCTAGGCTGGGCATTAAGCTCTAGGTCATGGAGCTACAATCTAGGCTGGGCGTTAGGTTCTAGGTCGGGCTTAATGCTCTAGGCTAGGCATTAAGCTTTAGGTCTGGGGCTACACTCAGGCTGAGCATTAAGCTGTAGGTCAGGGAGCTACAATCTAGGCTGGGCGTTAGGCTCTAGGTCAGGCTTAATGCTCTAGGCTGGGCATTAAGCTCTAAGTCATGGAGCTACACTCTAGACTGGGTGTTAAGCTCTAGGTCGGGGGCTACACTGTAGGCAGAGCATTAAGCACTGGGTGGGGCGCTATGCTGTAGGCTGGGAATTAAGCTCTAGGTCAGGAAGCTACACTCTACACTGGGCGTTAATCTTTAGGTCAAGGAGCTACACTCTAGGCTGGGCGTTAAGCTCGAGGTGGGGGGCTACGGTTTAGGCTGGGCATTAAGCTCTAGGTCAGGGGCTACAGTCTAGGCTGGGCGTTAAGCTCTAGGTTGGGGCCTACAGTCTAGGCTGAGCGTTAAGCTCTAGGTCAGGGAGCTACACTCTAGGCTGGGTGTTAAGCTTGAGGTGGGGGGCTATGGTCTAGGCTGGGCGTTAAGCTCTATGTTGGGGGCTAAGCTCTAGGCTGGGTGTTAAGCTCTAGGTTGAGCATTAAGCTCTTGGCTGGGTGTTAAGCTCTAGGTTGGGGGCTATGCTCTAGGCTGGGTGTTAAGCTCTAGGTTGGGTGCTAAGCTCTAGGCTGAGTGTTAAGCTCTAGGTTGAGTGTCAAGCTCTAGGCTGGATGTTAAGCTCTAGGTTGGGCACTAAGCTCTAGGCTGGGTGTTAATCCCTAGGTTGAGTGTTAAGCTCTAGGCTGGGTGTTAAGCCCTAGGTTGGGCGCTAAGCTCTAGGCTGGGTGTTAAGCTCTAGGTTGAGTGTCAAGCTCTAGGCTGGATGTTAAGCTCTAGGTTGGGCGCTAAGCTCTAGGCTGGGTGTTAAGCCCTAGGTTGAGTGTTAAGCTCTAGGCTGGGTGTTAAGCCCTAGGTTGGGCGCTAAGCTCTAGGCTGGGTGTTAAGC
>JBBIGC010000039.1:10024634-10036843 GCA_037576955.1 Lepidarchus adonis
AAGTTTTTGTTTTTTTTTTTTTTTTTTTTTTTTTTTTTTTTATTTTGTTTTGTTTTTTCTCCCTATGTGTGTGTTTTCATTGTAAAGCGACCTTGGGTTTAAGAATGGCGCTATATAAATATAACTTATAATTATTATTAGAGATTAGAGATCCTCGCATTTGGTATCTGACCCTTTGCTATTTTAGCATTTTTAGTGTATCTTTAGCTTAACTGAGGTAATTTAGTAGTGATCCCCTCCTCATCTTCTGCCTTTTTATACCAAATCTTTTTATCAACCTCTTCCCAATTAACTTAGTAGTTGTTTTTTTTATGTTACACTTTTCCAGTCTTTTAATTGTCCTATTTTGAAATGGGTTACTAGCATCAAATTCTAAAAGAATTTAATATAAATATTCAATAAAAAATGTTGTATTAAATATTAAAGATTTACAAATTAAGGCATTTTGTTTTTAGTTACATTATATGCTTGCACGATTTATCCAGACTTGCCTTCTATACTCTATGGCTGTAGGAGTTTGGCGCCTTCATGCCTTGGCTTACAGTATCTTCATCATCTTCACCCTTTCAATTTGATGAGATGGAGCCATTCTTGTGTTTTAAGGCATGGCACTTTCGTTCCGAGCACCGTCAGCATTTGGCTCAGAGCTGCCAAGACGTCTCAAGAGAGGCAGCTTTTCTATGAAACGTCTGCAGCTCATGAAGAGCACCGAGGAGTCAAGGAGAAGGCATCTGAGAATAATGAAGTGCTTTAATGTTTGGGACTTTCAGGAGACTGCCTAATGAAACTAGATGATAAGCCCATTCTTAAGAGTCCAGGCAAACGGAATATTCTCCTTGACGTCAGACAGCATACTTTTTTACCCTATGGCTGTGACTGCCAAATAGGAGCTGCATCATCCAAGAAGTGTTTGGAAACACCACCACCTCCTATTCGCTTGAAAATAATCAGACAGTGAAAATGCAGCCATATAGAGCATTAGCCTGGGTCATCTCAGATAGCATTTATCTGTTGCAATACCTCTTAGCTGGAAAGCTAAGCAGGCCTGGGGAGAAACATCTTGATTTTTATGCGCCTGAATGAAAGTATAAAGAGAAAAATCAATATTGACTTAAGTCTGTCACTTTCTAATGAATTCCCATTACATTAACTGGTTATATTGAAGCTGACAATGGAATGATGCAATGCCTAGAAAGACTATTTTTTCCATAGTGTGAACAGAGCTTTTTGTCATGGGAGGTGTGTGTGCACTTATGTGTTTTAAAGCCAGTACTAATTGGGATCCAGTTCAACTGTCCCCATAGCGTTCCCTTCCAGCTCCATAATCAGCTGTTAATGAGCAACAATTAACCATTATAATCCCCCCAACCATCACACACTAGCCCACCGAAAGGTCACCAGCACAAGGAAGCACCAAGGGCTGGCTCCCTATCCCGCAGAAGGAAGATATATTGATCGCTGGTGACATAGAAAAGAAAAACCTCAATCAACCCCCCGCCGCTCCATGGGAGTCAATTTCAAGCCTGACGACTTAGAGCTTGAATTAGATGCAGAAGCCATCAAAAGAGCTCAAGTCAGGCTTGGTCAAGATTATTTTCTCACAGGACAACATGAAATAAAGGCAGTTGACTGTATTTCATCCCAGACTGATTAAGATATTCAGGCCCAGCCCCTCGGATCCGAATTTAAGTGGCTGCACAATGCAGAAATGGCTTTGATTTCGAGACCCAGCGTGTAACCGCCTCTCGCCTCTCTCCAGGCGGTTCTACTTCATAAAATCTCCTGTCTGAGATGAAAGCCCTGCCCCACCCACACATTTTGCTAAAAAGAAAGTAGCATTGTGCTCTTCATCATTCATTGTCCTATGATAATGGCAGCAAGGACACCCCTATGATACAATCAATCGGATTGGAGCTGTTGTTACGCAATCCCTTTAGGTGATGTTTAATGAGGTCTGTCGTTTGCCATTATGACCACAGAATAATCAAAACAGGTTCATTTTCCATCTGTTTTTTTGCACTGTTCCCTCTTTGTTGATGTAAATCCCATGAAACAAGCATGAAATATGAATCACAGATTGTGGATCATTTTAATTCAGCCGGTGGCTGTTTTAGCTTTACATGCTAATACATATGGAGCTCTGACGCCCTGTGGGTTGTTAGAATATCACCATTACTGACTCTTAGCTAAAATGTCACCCCAAGTCATTCATGACTCCAATTATATTCAGATTTACGATTTTAAGCCTGTTTGGCTCATTAGCTCTGTCTCGTACATTTCCCTTCAAACCTCCCTGGAAAACCCAGCCTATCACGAACTAGATTGTCTGGATTGGGCTATTTAATTGAAACTATAGAGATATGTACTTCATTTCCGAGGAAATGACATAATGTTAACACAGTATTGTACAGCAGAGCTATACTGCCACTGTAATATTAGAAATGTGAAGGTTTCCCGCTGAGCACAGTTCATGTATGTAGACCTATTCTCATTTCTAAGAGTAAAGGCGTCCTTCATGCAGTTGAAAAAGGACATTTTTAAACCGCATATTGAGAAAAGGGAAAAAACTACAGGTGGTCGCTAAGTGCCTAGCAATTAAATTCAGTTTTAACCTGTGAAGGTTACAAAAAATACTTCAAATACTTCCATATCCTGAAAAATAGAGTCCTCCCTGTTTTTAAATAATTAATTTAAAGAGTTAATGTAGTCATGAACACTGTTAAAGGTTTAAACACGCTGTGCACTCCCCAGTCTATACAATCCATGTATGGAAATGATGCTGTAAGAACAGATCATTTGGAATTATGGGTTTATGTGAAGTCACACATGTACTATCGCAATTTCCATATATCCATGTTGGACAGGACACAGCTCTTTCAACCTTATAGACACAATAATGAAAACAGTCAATTTTTTTTAATAAAATTGGAAAATTTAAAAAATCTAATATAACTTTTTTAAACAAATGTAAGATCGACATTCAATCAATTAAATGTGAAATTTTATAGACTCCAAAAAAATTTCCATCACATGTGATTAGCTTTATAACTAAGTCTATACATTCCATTATCTATAAGCCTGTAGGTTTCAATACAGTAAGTTGGTTTTCTTTAGTAAATACAGTGTCATACAGTAGAGTCCAAAAACACTAGTGAAGAATGCTTCTATTCGTACAAATTATTTTATGTAAAAAGTAAAATATTTGTCATAGTGTTTGATTTGGATTAAATTTTTTTAGCAATCTCTTGGTGTGCATTCGAGCGGGATTCCACACGTTTGTGTAAAATCCTCCTGTGAGGACAACAAATTCACATAGGGTTCATTCATAAATGCTATAACTAATATGTTCTGTTTGACTTACATTTTAAATGTGCAGAATCTTTACTATTTCTTGTCAGAACATTTTAGTTCAAACTGTCAATCTGTTGCATTTTCAACCCCACTGTACACGGCAGAGTCCATTGCATAGTTTAACGGTTCTTTTCAGAGGTAAGATAATAACAGTGATTAATAGAGGTCCAGTACAGAGTACATAGCAGGTGATGAGGAAACAATCTACACATGCTTTTAATGTGCCGCTATGAAAGAATATTTCAGGCCCCCAATATTACATCATGTTCTTTTTTAGAAAGTGTTCTCTGAGGGCCCTTGTCAGTGCAGGGCTCTTGGAATCGTCCTAACGCCAGCTGCCCCTGTTAAGAACAATACAGTCGTGCTACACTTCAGCCTCAGTGGCCATTAACACAAAAGTATGGAAGGAAGATGAAGGGCAGAGACAGGTGAGAAAATCACCATGAATAAACTGAAAAATCAAGGAGGGAGAAAGTAAATGAGGACAGCTCTGAGAACACACTGGGAAAAGAGAAGTGGCAGCAGGATTGCAAAATGCAATATCAAGGGAGAAGGAAAATGGCAGTAAAAATTTATTCACCTGAAATATATATATAATATATAAGTTAATATGTTGTTAATATAATAATGTTAATCAATATATTAATATATACTCATTTTATATGTTTGTTTCTTTGATGATTTATTTTTAATGACAGAAAAGAGATTTTTTTTTATAGTTTGACAACATGGTGCCAGGCAGTTTTGTGCCATCTGTGCAGCATTACAGGTCAGTCTACCTGGCATTTTTAACCACACAGATTGACCCTCCACTTATCTAACATAACTAAATTTGTAACTCTGTTGAAGTATAAATTGGAGAAGAAAGAAAACAGCTTTCAGACTTTGTAGAAATTGTAGACAGGCACAAATGTTCTTCTTGGAGAACAGTGGTCTTCTATATGGTTGAGAGCCCTTTAGCTGCTTAGGAGTTACCTTGGGTTCCTTTGTGACCTAGTTTACTCTTAAACATCTGATTCTTTCTTTGAGTGATCTTTGTTGTTCAAGCACTCCTGGAGAGGGTAACAATGGTCCTTAAATGTTATGGATTGAAGTCCAAAAAGACGTTTTTGAACATTTCCCAGCCATAGTAATCATCAACAACTCTCAGAAGGTCTCAGAACTCTTCTTTGTGTTTATGCCATGAAATATTTTCAGTGTTTGATAGTTTATTTTTTAAAATAAATTAAGAGAGGCATTTACTCGTGCCAGGTTTTTTGTCCCATTGATTGACTCTAATTTCACCTTCTAATCCTAGAAGTTCATGGATATTTAACGCTGTATTATTTTCTTTGTTTTCTTTATTTTCTTTGTAATATTTTGCATTATTTGTTTAATTAAGTTCTCTTTATTTCCTTTCAGGGCCTGTGTGAACGTTCCATGATGTTTTAGGTCATATTTATGCAGAAATATAGAAAATACAAAAGAATTCACCGACATATATCAAATCTGAATATGACAATTATGATTCTGATTTAATTCAGAATGATGTTACATCTAAGAATCAATTCTTTTTCTACCACAAGGAGAAATAGGGCAACACTATTATTTGTAAGGTATAACTTCCAAAATGGGTTCAGATAACCATGGTTTTACTCCCATTTTGCAGTTTCTTCATCTACAACACCATCACAACGCATACAATCTATTGGCAAATATATGCAAATGTACTGGTTTTCATGATTTCCCCAGTATAGACAGGGAAGACCAATAATATAGATGATATTAAATGGGGGTTTTAGTTTAGTAGATCGCAAAATATGTACAATTTTTAACAATTAAAATGCATTTCTGACATAAATGTATTGGATTTTCTGAGACACATCATGTTTCTTCATAAAATAGCAGCACAGCATTACTGAGTCCATGAAACCATTCTAACAGTACTGCAGGGGATTAGTGGAAAAACAGCCTTTCCTTCCAAGAAGCAGAAAACAACAATGGCCTTGCCAGTATCATTAGTGTGTGCACTGCATGGATCCCTGCCTGTTATGTTTGTTCTGTTCTTACACTCCACTGACCAACAAACTCAAGTGTCAACCATCAATTTCTTCCTTGTTCGCTCTATCGATGACTCAGAAAAGGCTGTTCGTCGCACCAAGGAGCCACTGAATATTTCAATTCATGATGTTTTCGATGGACTCCCTGAATATGCTGCCAACAAATTTCAATCATCTGAATATGTTCAAAAATAACTTTGTCCCATTTTCCCTGTGCTGTCATTTCAAGTTCAATTGCTGCAAGGAAGGAAACCGCCTGAGGATGTTTACCCCTTTGCATTTTAACTTATGGAATGATTAATAAGCTGTGAGAGAAAATGTTGCATTTATTATAGAGCACACATTTGTTTGAATTAATGACAAAGCAACATGAACGGGACAGTCGATGGGCAAGATTGGTGCTAAGAACTTTCAAGTTTATTTGCTGTTTAATTGGTTTCGTTTTCATAAATAATCAGTTCACGTGTCGTACATATACTGAATAATGGTGTAGAGCTTTGGATATTTCACAACGTGCTCTGATTGACAACTGAGCGATTAAGGTTGCGCATCTGACAGACAATTTTGTCCCTCTCCTTCTTTTTTTATGAAATAGCGCGGTATTGTAAAGTACTCAAGAGGATACACCTCTCTTACAATCTGCCAGCACTTTTGCTCTCAACTTCAAAGGCTGAACAACACAAATGGATAATTTATTGTCGTCCTGGGCAGAATCCTTAAACAGTTCTTCTCATCTGCAGCACCAGAACAAAAGGTGAAGACAATATGGCCTGAACTGCAACAGCTCCTGGATGCACCTGCTGACCGCGTACGCATGGCAAAATTGGATCCAGAGGGAAAACGATGAAACACAAATAAGTAAGGAGAAAAGGGAAGAAACAGGGGTGTCTTCCACCAAAGACTTCTCATGTCTGCTCCTGGCCATCAGTCAAAATAACTTCAATGTGGATCCGGGTTCAAATGTCAATCAAGTCTCAGAGTCTTTTTAGACTCAGCCGCTCTGACAAAGCCAAGAGTAAATGCAACCATGAGTTGGGGTGGTGCTGCTACCCGATAAACGTCAGGAGGAGATGCAGTTCAGCTGAAAGCCACTCACACAGACCTATGTCAGTTTTATACACAGAACTCTCATCATTAACGAAACGAATGCTGCAACTTTTACACAATAAGTCCCACAACAACTGTCCCCGGTTATAAAACGCATTCGCTTTCTGCCCTGCATTGTCTCAGGTGATTCCAGAAGAGAATTCCTAGAATTTGCATGATACATTGCAGAATCAGCACTGAGGCAAATTGGATTTCTGTCCGTCTTGCAGATACGCAGGTGCCAAGAATGCGGATTAATCCGAATGGGAAACAAATAAAGTGGAAATTGGAAAGAAGCTCTTTCAAACATCCATCTGCACCAGCACCAGGACGGGCGGCGCCTCAGCCACTTTGGCCTTCCGGGGCAGCAGCTGGGCCAGGCTGCGGTAGGAAGGTGTGGCCTTGAGCAGCAGCTCCTTCAGTCCGGCCCGGAACTCGCGGCGGATCAGGCAGTAGAGCACCGGGTTGAGGCAGCTGTTGGTGTGCGCTAAGCAGACGGACAGTGGGAAGGCATAAGCCTGGGCATTGTAGAAGGCCTTGCTGAAGGGCACCAGGTCAAACTTGATGAGGACGGCCCAAAGGGTCAACGCCTGGTTGGGCAGCCAGCAGAGGAAGAAGGAAAGCACCACGATCACCACCGACTTGGTGACCTTGGAGCGACGCTTGTGGCGGCCATGCTCGCTCTCTGAGTTGACCACACCCCTGACCCTTCGGCTCAAGACGAAGCGCAGCAGCAGCAGGTAGCACAGGGTGATCACCACCAGAGGGATGACAAAGCCCAGCAGAACTTTCTGCAGCTGGTACAGGCCAAGGAGCAGCTGCGGGTCCCAGCTGCCCGACTCTGGAAAGCGAACCAGGCAAAGTTCCTCATCCGTTGCCACCTGGGCAATAGTGGAGTAGACAGCATGGGGCAAAGTGGCCAGCAGGGACACCATCCAGATGCCCAGACTGATCCACTTGGCCCCAGCAGCTGCCGCCCTCTGGCTGCGCATCTTCAGGGACGAGGCGATGGAGTAGTACCTGGCCACGCTCATGGCGGTCAGGAAGTAGACGCTGGCGTACATGTTCATGGTGGTGACGGAGCTGACGATCTTGCACATGACTTTGCCGAAGGGCCAGCGGAAGTCCAGTGCCGTGTCTATGGCCCAGAAGGGCAGCGTCAGGACGAACTGCAGGTCGGTGAGCGCCAGGCCCATCACAAAGCAGTTGATGGACGAGCGCTTCTGCCTGTGGCGCGAGTGCAGCAGGTAGAGCGCCAACGAGTTGCCCACCAGCCCCAGCGCACACACTACTGAGTAAACCAGAGCGATCATCACACGCACCACCAGGCTGGAGCCGTCCCCTTGCAGCGCAGTGCCCGACTCTTTGGTCAGAAGGTGCAGCCAGCAGCGCAGGGACAGGTTCCCCACCAAGGCATCGGTGCAGTTCTCCAGTCCAAAGCTGCTCTCCAGCCTCTCCAGCCCCGGCTCGCATTCTCCCGGCTCCTGCGCTGGACTGGTGCCGTTCCTCTCCATGCCTGAAGAGCTCGGATCACATGTGAAGACACGCGCCAAATGCAAAAGAGGCTATGTGACATGCGCGTGCAGCATTCCCTCGCATGTCTCACGCGTGACGCTGTGCGGCGCGTCTCTCGTCTCCGAGCGCTCCTCCGCGCGCTCTGCGCTCCGCCGCCTGACTTCATTCTTTTATACTCTGCGCTGCGCGTCACGCGCGGTGTGCACGACCACCCGGCTTTTTTTCTTTTCTCCGTGTATCTGTCCTCGCTTTCCTCACTCACTCACTCACTCACCTTAACCATCCTTAACAAGCACTTACCGTTTCTTCCGCGGTTTACGCTCCGCGCGTGCTGCAGGCATTCCGGGCTCGAGCGTTGTAGTTTTGAGCTTGTTTATTGTTTTTTGTTCTTTTTTGGTGTTTTTCACCATATTTCCCCATCAAAGCATCGACTCCTCGCCGGTGACTCATTTTGTCGCGTGAAACAGCACAGGAAAAGAAAACGCGAGCAACACGTCTCCAGTGTTTAAGCTGGTGAATATAAACGCACGCGCACAGTTTATTACACTGTTTTAAATGAACTTTAAACATGTAAACATTGGTATATATAAATATTTATAGAATTGTATTTATTTGTTTATTTAATTGCACTTAGTCCCCATCCCAATATTTATACACGTTATTATGTTGTTATATGTTATGTTATTTTATGTTACGTTATGTTATGTTATGTTATGTTATGTTATTTTATGTTATATTATATTATATTATATTATATTATATTATATTATATTATATTATATTATATTATATTATATTAAAGTAACAGAGTTTTTTTTTCATGACAGCTTTAAGCAAGTCTTCAGGAAGCTTTGGTAGAGATAAATAAAGAGAGAGAGAGAGGTTCCTTAGCGGCTAGTCAGCTAGTTACAAATGCTAATGAACAAATGACACCTGTTAAACCAATCAGGATGCTCATACTGTCACACGACCTCTGTCTCTCTCTCTCTCTCTCTCTCTCTCTCTCTCTGCCTCTCTCTCTCTCTCTGCCTCTCTCTCTGTCTCTCTCTCTCTCTCTCTCTCTCTCTCTGCCTCTCTCTCTGCCTCTCTCTCTCTCTCTCTCTCTCTCTCTTTCTCTCTCTCTCTCTCTCTCTCTCTCTCTCTGCCTCTCTCTCTCTCTCTCTCTCTCTCTCTGGGCATTAAGGAACTATAAGTGTGCAGGATACACCCAGAACTTCCATAAGAAGTGTGGTGCACATTCAGGCCACAGTGCATCCACTAATTTGGTGAAAAGCTGCAGCATTATGTTCAGTGTTAAACTGACCTGTGTCTTTATGGGTCCAGCTGGACAGGTGTTAATTCAACACTGTAGGTGTTCCTTTATCGCTGCCTAATTTCGGTGCCTAATTTAGGCTGCATACAGTGATACAGTCTGGATTCCTGACTGACATCAACTAGAGTTTTGAATCTGGGTCATGTAAGGCTGTGCTCACATTCTCAATGAGTCTGAATGACCTGTTATTGAGCTAAAGTTCAATGTGCAATAGTCTTTGTCCAGCAGTATCAATCCTGGGATGTTCTAACAACCTGGTCCTAGTACTCATGCACATATCATTACTATTGTTTTGTTTTGTCTCATTTTATTGTATTTTATGTGAATTCAGCCATACCATCCATATATTATACTAATTTATCTTTTTACTTTTGGATTCCTCTAGAATTGTATATATTTTTGCATAAATATGACCTTAAACACCATCACATTTCCCCTCAAGTCCTTTTCTTTTAAAAAGCAGGGAGCTACCATTGTTTGCCTTTGATTGTCAACATGTATTGTAACACAAGCAAAGGAGGTCTGAAAAAGAGTCTGGAAAAGATCTCAACATGTCTGACAGACACAAAAGCAGGAATCTGAAGACCATTGGTTCCCTCTCCAGGAGTGCTTGACCAACAAAGATCACTCCAAGAGCATTCTATATGAATGTGTGCGCATTAAACTGTTCCCCCCTAATTGTACGGTTGCTAATATATTTACAAATGTCATTTATATTTGTAGGATCATCCCTGGTTGCTGGCTTGGGAGAATGGGATGAATGATCTTATTACTAATGCTAGAACATGGCAGGGAATTGAAAAAAGCTTCTATGCAATGATTGTTTATGTGTGTAATTTTGGGTTTGTAGCTATTAGTGCTTGAAAGAATCTAAGATTGGCTTAATAAGTAGGTCACAGACTGAATGTTCCATTCATAAAAATGCTGAAAGCTCTCTTTTCATGTTTCAGAATGTTGTGTATATCAATATCTTTACTGATGATGTATCAGCTTTAATGAAGTGGGAATTTCTACAAAGAAAATAACAAAAACCAACATAAATCATTTAAAATCAGGCTAACCTTGCAATTTCTGTGTCTGAGAATGATTTTAGCTCACATGAATACAACCTTACATTAAACAGTTCGCTTAGATAAACTTAATACATCTCTGAGAAACACTACATGAACTGAATGGGACAAAAAGTCACAGTTAGCTGAACACAGTTAGCTAAGCTAGCTAATATATACAACTTGATGAAAAAAGTGACCATTTCTGTCCCTAAAAGTACTTTTTAATGAAGAATGACATATACTTAACTGAAAATGCATTGTACTGTCATAAGGTCTTTATAATAGTAACTATTTGATGGTAGTATCATCTGTACATCTAGTGTATATTTAGAAATACATTATTTTGAATGCAGCTCAAGCTGTATATAATGTCTACTTATATACAAAGTCCAAAATCTTTATTTACATATCGTTTCTAAACAGTTTTTTTATGATATTCATTTTATTTGTAGTCTGTCAGCTTGTTAGCTGCATCCCAGAAACAGATATCCAAGGAACAGGTCTGCAATTTTGTAAAAGTACATTTTTTATTAGCAGGGTAAGCTCAGAAATATCAAATTCTCTATTAAATAAATATATGAAATATATGATAAATGTATGGTATACCTGAAATGTGATCTAAATCACCTTAGGCATATATAAATCTAAATAAGTAAGTAAACTTATTATGACTATTTAAACTGTTTTTTTATTTCTGTTTTCTTTAAGAAATATGTAACTACATGTGCTATGATTTAATAAATAGGAGAAGGATGCCCTGACTTTGGCCTCAGTATGTTTTTCTCTAGTTGATCAGATTGCGGTTGGCTAGCTTCACGCAACATGCTGTGATCCCAAAAAGAAAACAGAAGAATTTTGACCTCAAGAGGACTGTGAAATGTGCCTTGAATTTTTGTGCTGCACCACTCAACGTAACTATCTGGGTCAACTCGGTGCATCAAACGTCCACTGGCTTGTAGAGGATCGGAAGGAAAAACGAGGGCGTTCTTCACTAGCAGCCTCCTTCAGCGAGGGGAAGTGCAAGTGGATTGAAGCTCCTGCAGTTCCCATGGGAAATGCCAAATGGATGAAAGACGCCTCTCTCCTTCTCTTCATGATTAAAGAAAAAGAGTGCCTGAGTGAAGCAGAAGTAAAGAAAATACAACAGCTTTGAATTTTCCGTGAGGGGGGAAGGGCCATTGCTGCCAATAGCACAGTTCTGTTGTGCAAACTTAATCTATAGTGGCTGTTAGTGCCAGATGTACTATAAAACCTACAGTACACCTCAATTAAAGAAGCGAGTTAGTCTAAATCTGAACAGGAGTCACTCTGTCCCAATTAAACCAGTTCCGAAATAAATTGTTACAGTTGGGCCTACTTACATTGACGTTATGAGTAATGGTGATATAGGGTAATTCCAAGTTATGCCCTTCACTCATTTCCTTATAAAGAAGAGGACATTTACGAGACCGTGCTTTTTCAATTGCTGCCCCTAAACTGTGGAATGATCTACCACTGTAAATCCGACAGGCCGACTCTCTTAGTGTTTTTAAGTCTGCTCTTAAAACACACCTGTTTTCAAAAGCTTTTAAGTAGTCTGAGATGTTGATTTTTATTGTGACCCACTGTTTGTTTTAGTGTTTTAGTTTTATTTTATTTATATTTGTTCATAGGGCTTTGTGTTTGATTTATATTGTGTTTTAGTGTTTTAATTTTACTTATTTTATTTGTTCTTAGGGCTTTGTGTTTGATGTATATTGTGTTTTAGTGTTTTAATTTTACTTATTTTATTTGTACTTAGGGCTTTGTGTTTGATTTATATTGTGTTTTAGTGTTTTAATTTTACTTATTTTATTTGTTCTTAGGGCTTTGTGT